>CM062804.1:486876095-487117668 GCA_031772625.1 Pinus tabuliformis | reverse complement strand
GTTGCAAGGATGCTACAAGATATTTTTGGTTGCACGCAGGACACACAAGCCTATGAATGCAGTATTGGAGGGTTTTAGCGACACACACATCTCTCTTGTGCGTTGGAACCTAGGGTTTGATATTGACAGTTGTTTGCAGATTCTGACAATTAACCACAGGCTTCTAAATCAAGGTTTTGATTATTAGCATTATTGGGTTCATTTATTAGATGTGTTTAGTTGATTTTGCTGGATAGTTTTGTGGTTGAAGATATGGATCATTGTACTCTCTCTTTGTTGAAACATTCAATGACAATCTAATAAGAAGAATAATTTGAAAGGGTTTTCCCCTTGTGGGGTTTTCCTTGGTCTCTGACCAATCCTAGTGTCTCTATGTGTGAATGCTTTTCTTCTATTGTTCCTTTATGTTCCGTTGCATTGTTGATATTGTTCTTTCTACATAATTGCATATGTTGTTAAATAATGTTATAATGTTGTGGGGTGAATTCAATGTGCAAACGACGAAATGCAATTATCTAAAGCAAAGAACAATATAGCCATAAGAAAACTTACCATGGGACCAGAGTTGGGTTGAAGAAAAGTCATTGAAAACCACCCCTATGAAGACACCATTTATGGAAGCAAGAGAATATGGAGGAGACCTAAAAGAAAGCTAAGGGTTTGAGGGAAACCTAGGCAATCTGATTATTAGGGTTTGAGGGAAACCCTAGGCAATCTGATTATTAGGGTTTGATGGATATTATGAGGTTAGGGTTTGGAAGAAACCTCAGATTATGACAAAGGTTTGAGATATGCAATCTAGAAACCCTATCATGATCAGTGTGAAGATGTTCTAGCACTTGTGACAGGTTTGATGTAACCCTAGATGGGATAGTCTCAATTAGGCCTGGTTGTGATGAAGTTGGTTGAAATATATTGAAGGCAACAATGTTATATGGACAATGGATAGTAATGACTCTTGAAGGTTGGTTCAAGAGGGAGATGATCACTTCTTGTTGAAAGATAAGAACCATTTAGATTTATGTTATTTCTTGATTAGTTTTATGTTTTTGCTTATACTTCCTGCATGAATATTTGATTATGTGAATACTTCTAACCTCTGTGATAAGTAGATCTTTCTTGAGGAGCATCTAAGGTGTAGGAAGAAAAGAGAGCTAGTGCAGGAAGAAAAGAGTCGGTGCTGAAAATGGAAAGAAGTACCTGAGGAATTTTTTTGGAAGTTTTCAAAGTAGCATTTGAAAATTACAATATGTGTAATATTCCTAATGGAAATTTACAATGATAAACAAAGAAAACATAGTAAAAACACACATAAAATTACACCACATTAAAAACCCAGAAAATGCCAAAATCTGCGCTAAGATGAGCCATTTTATTAAGATAAATGTTGGGTACAAGATAAGATCAGAATGCATGCACCTAGGCTTGCTCAAGGCAATGGCTAGGTAATGAAATCAGCTGCTCGGACACAAGTGTGGCTGTCCCCAACCAAGCTATACGCTGTCCCCAACCAAGCTATACGCTGTCCCTTTGAAATCTACACTGCTTGCTGCAAGAAATGGCTGCTACGGCCTCCTCTAGTGCTCAGAAAATTTGGGAAATTAACCCAAGGCTTTCCACCAATAACCCACAAAAACCCACGAAGGAATTGGCCAAATGTTGACCTCAAAATTTCAGCCTAGTTTCCCCTAGCTTCTCCAGTTGTTGGCTGAATTGGGATCCTTGTTTGACCCCTCAAATCTGCTCGGAAAAAATTTCCAAATTATTTCTATTCTTTTCGAAAACCCAGAAAAACCTAGAAAGGGTTTGTTCTAGCTTTGACGCTCCAAAATTGACCCCAAATGCTTGGCCCTCCACAAGCAGAAAATGTAGCCTGCAACAGATGTTGTGATTGCTGCTCCACCAAAATGCTGGAAAATCCCCTCCAATCCAAGCTCCAAATAGCCCCAACTCCTCAAACCCCTTCGCATGCCACCCCACAAGTTGCTTCAACAAAGGATTCCGCAGTCCATGGACAGAATGATGCAGGCCCTCCTCCAAGAATTCAAGTGGTTGTTGGGTGATGCTTTCTGTCCCTGCAAATCTCCCTCCTGTGCCAGAAAATTGATCAAAGGATGCCCCAACAACAATACAACCCCTCACTCCAACTCTTCTCTCCTCCAATCACTGCGTGGCTCCTTGAGCTGCATCCCAACTAAGTCATAATTCGTGCTGCCTGTGTGGTCTTCCTTCCAACTCCAAAATGAGTAGAGTTTGCGTCTCTAGGGTGACACTGTCCTGACATGAAAGAATCCCTTAATACCATGATCCCAAGCCATCTTGTCCAGCATGAAGCTCCCCTTGCTCCACTCACTATCCTGCCCGGTATAAGTACCAGAAGTCCCCTGCATACCATCAATGAGTAGGGGATCATGATAATGTGGCACTATGCCCAACTCCTCGTGAAGTTGTCCTACCACGTAGGCCATCCCATGCACTCCAAGAGTATACTCTTGAAGATACCACCCAATCCCTGCAGAGATAGCGTCTCACTTACATAAGCTTCCCCTGATATCATCATGCTGGCCCACCTTCCATGCTAATGAAGTCCCCCACTCCATTAGTGACTCACTAAAGCCCAATGGAAGATCTACATGATCTCCCCCTGTAGTAGCCAGCTCATCCCTAAAGGTTATTGAGCTGTGAAGAGCTGTGATGCTCAGGTCCCCCGCTAATCTCAGAGTGGTGCCACCATGCTGACGCTGCACTACTCTGACTATGACATACTCCCCATCGTGCGTGGATTGTATCCTCCTCTCTTGAGGCTTAGTGGTGAAAAATCTGTGAGAGCCAAGCTCATCCTGCCCGAGCATCTCCATGATGCCAATATCTACCCCTCCACTGCCAATCTCGACCTTGAGCAACAACAGGATAAGTCTACCTCGCCATGCAGTGGAGGTCTCAGTGATCCCCCATGTGTCAAACCCAAGGTGAATTCGATCACCCTCTGCTATGACCTCACTCATCACTAAGTGTATCCTAGATCCCCCAACCATACTGGGAGCTCATAAATCCCACTCATGGGATGTCGTTGTGTAGCTCTTCTACCTGTTAGAACCCATTGGCCCTCATCTCTAACCCTTGTATGTATCCCATGGGTGGACCCCAAATATCAGGAATTTGTCCCATACAAGCCAACTTGCCCCGCTCCTTCCAAACCACGTAGTGTAATCCGCTACCCCAACTCCTGATGATACACCTGGGTACGACTCAGAGTCTGGGTGCCCTCCTGTAGACGAAGTCTACCATCCATCGTCCCTCAGGCTCCTGTAACACCTCAGGCTGTCTCATCAAAAGTGCATCATACAATTCCCTCGCATTTGACTCCCCATGTGTGAGCCGAGGAGTGGAAGCTGTGCTACCTCGACAATAAACCATGCTGTCCCTAAGCTTGTATCTGTCAGCTCGTGCCTCCACCAAATGTCTCGACTGGAGAGTCATGGGTGAGTAGGTCCCCAAGGGTAGGATCAAGAGTCTGCAGCGGTACTAAATAATAACCCTATGGATGCCCCTCTCTCTGCCTCGGATCTACTGATAAAACAGTCAAAGACCTGTCTCTGTTGAACATGGCGTCCTTAGGAGCTCAATCGCGTCCTCATCGATCCTGGGTGAGCTGCACCTAATGGTACACCTAATGTCCCTGTCCACAAGTCTCATTGGAGGCAACGCTCCAAGGGCCTGCTGTGTTGCACCATATGCCACTACATAGCACCAAGTACCACCACACTCCTCGACATGCCACTGTATGCCGCAACCTGTCCCTGTACACCACAGGATATCCCCGGCTACCGCTATACCACCCTGTACTGTCCCGTGCCCTGTCTGTGTCAAGGCACCAGTCACTCCCCGCGTGTACTCAATGTGATGTAAGACACTCCTACTCCAAAACACAATCCAACACACTACGGTACACCACCATGCATCTCCATGTCCACTTGTAGACCATTGCTCAACGCTAGATGCTCCCACACATCCCTGGATGTGATGGCCTAGAGTGTGTCTCTACGTGTCGACCCACATCTGATCGATATCATCACCTCCAATGTCACATCACTATACCCGTCGATGAATGAATCTTCACTCCAAATCCTCCTTAAGGGACCCAAGAAGTGAATCTCCCTATGTGTCGGTAGTGATGCCACCACTGCTCTACTCCTCTGTGTTCTCTATGCCCCACACAAATGTGAAGAATCCCCAGCTCCATACAAGGCACTGTCTGGTGGCCTGCTAATGCCACCTCCTCCAATAAACTCCTGCTAGAGTATGTTGATCATCTCGTAATCCCGTGTACAATCGTCATACCAAGCCAACCCAAGGAGTCTGCCCATAAACTGGTTGGCCATTGGTGCTTATTGAAACTCCCCTAATGAATGTGCATGCTCAACTGCTAGGTCAAGTGTACCATCCAGGTCGTAGTCAACTGACATAGTTGGGAAATGATAGGTAGTCCCACCTGGATCCCAATGCTAGTCTGGGCTTCTGGTATCCCAATGCTTGGAATCTCCTGCTGAGCTACACCCGGGTCCACCACCATCTCCATAGTCCACCCCATCGAGTACCAACTCAGAATCTCTCTCCATCCAACCCCAAGAGAGGGATCGAATGCACGAACTCCCGTACATAGAACAACCCCAACATGTGGATGTTGTACCCTGTGCAACTCTGATCGTCTCATCCTGCTATCTAGGCCAACACATGAGATTTGACTAGGTAGCTCCGTCTCTCTCTCTCCAATGGGCAAAGGTGACCCAACAGTGCTACTAGCCCCATCTATGTATGCCTGAAGAGGGTTGCTCCGACTCTCCAATGTGCCCTCTAATTGTACCATTAGGGAATCCAACATTCCCCAATGTGAGCCAATTGGGCCGTTGACTCGGCACAAACCACTCTCATGCCCTCCAACTCCTCATTCTGCAGCAGAATAGCCTCTCGTATTGATGTGGCCTTCCTTTTTAATGCTAGAAGGTCGGCCTGAAACTGATGACACTGTTTTGTGCGACCATTGTCCAACACCTCTGTATCTCCTGCGCCTCATCAAGGGTGGATACGTCTCCTGGCACCTCACCCATCTGCTGTGTGCTATTATCACCCAAAAATCCAGACACGACCCCGATCACCACCTCAACGGATGGCACTACTGGGGTATGCTCTACTCTCTCCACTAAGATGTCAACCAACACGGTCAAGGAAGTCTCCAACACGGGTGACCTTTGCGCAATACTGGGTGTATCTACTTGCTCCCCACAATCTTGTGTAGATGGCTACACCCCTACGACTCGTGCAATTCTAATGTATCTTCTGTAAGGAAGAGGATAGATCTGGTTCGACACCTTCATCAACTGGGTCAAGAATTCACGCATATTAAATCCCCCTTGAGCCATGGGTCATTTATGGTTAAACCCGTCACTGTGTATACATGCACAAATCTTCCCTGATCTAGTTGGCTGCCCCACAACTGGCCAAGATCATGGCTCTGATACCACTGTAATATTCCTAATGGAAATTTACAATGATAAACAAAGCAAACATAGCAAAAACACACACATAAAATTACACCACATTAAACACCCAGAAAATGCCAAAATCTGCGCTGAGCTGAGCCATTTTATTAAGATAAATGTTGGGTACAAGGTAAGATCAAAATGCATGCACCTGGGCTTGCTCAAGGCAAGCTAACAATGCCCAGGTGATGAAATCAACTGTTCGGACACAAGTGTGGCTGTCCCCAACCAAGCTCTACGCTGTCCCTCTGAAATCTGCACTGCTGGCTGCAAGAAATGGTTGCTAGGGCCTCCTTCGGTGCTCATAAAATTCTGGGAAATTAACCTCGGGCTCTCCACCAATAACCCACAAAAACCCACGAAGGAATTGGCCAAATGTTGACCTCAGAATTTTGGCCCAATTTCCCCTAGCTCCTCCAGCTGCTGGCTGAGTTGGGATCCCTGTTTGACCCCTCAAATCTGCCCAGAAAATTCTGCCAAATTATTTCTGAGATCCTTGTCAAAAACCCAGAAAAACCCAAAAAGGGTTTGTTCTAGTTTTGACGCTCCAAAATTGACCCCAAATGCTTGGCCCTCCTCCACAAGCAGAAAATGTAACCTGCAACAGATGTTGTGTTTGCTGCTCCACCAAAATGCTGGAAAATCCCCCACAATCCCCTCCAATCCAACTCCAAATAGCCCCAGCTCCTCAAACCCCTTCGCAAGCCACCCCACAAGTTGCCTCAACAAAGGACTGTGTAGTCCATGGACAGAATGACGTAGGCCCTCCTCCAGGAATTCGAATGGTTGTTGGGTGATGCTTTCTGTCCCTGCAAATCTCCCTCCTGTGCCAGAAAATTGATCAAAGAGTGCCCCAACAACAATACAACCCCTCACTCCGGCTCTTCTCTCCTCCAATCACTACGTGGCTCCCTGAACTGCGTCCCAGCTAACTCAGAATTCGTGCTGCCTGCGTGGTCTTCCTTCCAACTCCAAAAATGAGTAGAATTTGCCTCCCTAGGGTGGCACTCGTGGTCCACCGAAGAAGAGGGTGAGATTTCCCCTTGGAAACCTCTGGTGCTAAACAACACTTGTGACTCAGCTGAACAACTTGAGCAACAAAGTGTAAAATGTCAAATGATCAAAAGTGCTTAATGATGCTGCCTTCCTCTTATTTATAATTGCTGCTCTCTTCCTTCACGTGGGCCCCTTCACCAAGCAATTCGAGCTCCCTCCTTAGCCATTCGAATTTCTCCATCAAGGGGTGTACGTATTTCATCATGGGGTGGTCCCCACATCCCACTATGTGATTAATCTTCCCTTTGTCTAATGTTTGGGGCCTCCATTACCACACAACATTAAATTAATTAATGTCCACCCGCTTTTCCTAGGTTTGTATCCAAAAATTTCCCCATCCATAATTTACAAAAATTGAGAAAGGCACTTAGCAGATTTTTATTGGAAGGGATATTACAATATGCAAGTGCTACAACTACCAATAACAAATAGGAACTACAAGTTTCATGGGTATTTGAATACTTCAAGGTATGTATAGTGTATTGTTTCATTGTTGTGATTAAGTTGCAAGATTGGAAGGCAAGCTAAAGCCCTAAGGTATGATGGTATATCACCTTCATAAATGACTCGTGCATACATAAGAATGTAAGTTTGATTTTGGGCACATGTGATATATTGGTGCTCTTCATATTTGGCAAGTATTTTACACTTTAAACATGATGAATTACTCTGATCATCAGAGGCTCATTCCTGTCAAGAATAGATCTTCTTCACATTCCCAATTGAATTCAAAGTCTTCATCATTTTTTTCTTCGCATTCCCTAGTAGGTTTAGATTCAGTCTTTGAATTAGTAGGTTTAGGTTTAGATTCAGAATCTTCTAGAGCTTCTTCTTCTTCACCTTCATCTTCACTAGATAGAAACTCACTGACCTCACTTTGGTTACCCTCACCTTCACTAACCCCTTCCTCTTCAACTGAAATTTCCTTTCGGCATGCTTTAATTTCTGCACATAAGTTTTCTAAATGCTGAAATACTTCTTGAATACTAAACTGTTCAACGTAATCAAGATGTGAACGTAATGGCACATATTGCGGAGAACTACGTTCAAAGGCTCGCATGATTATATCGTGTGTCATGGCTCTGATACCACTGAAGCATAAAAACTATGGCTGAAGCAAGAAAACTGATGGCTTGAAGACTTAATTATAAAAATACACGCAGGTATTTGTACATAATAATTTATTAATATATATAAAATGTATAACATATATGATAATTTGAATGTTGCAATGAGGCCCTGCTTTTATACCTCAATAGGTGACCTTTCGTGAATGGGCATGTCTTTTTAGACATGCCTTTTCACTTAATTTATTGACGATTTAACCTAAATATTTTAATTATTTAATATTTATATTTATTTATTTATCTAATTGTTATGAATTATATTCATAACATAGCCCTCCCTTCGGAAGCTTTGTCCTCAAAGCTATATTGTTGGCAATCATCTTTGTAGTTGTCATCTTGGCATATGAAAGGCGGAAAGTCTCCTTCAGTGGTGGTAGTGAATTAATACTATTTTGAGTCCAAGTTTTTTTTTTGTAACTCTAATTTTTTATTTTTATTTTTTAAATTCCAATTGTGTGTGTGTTTTTTTTTTAATTCTAATTTTAATTATTATTTTTATTTATTTTTAATAAAAAATTATATATATAATTTTATTAATTAAATTATATGAATTTAATTTGATTTATTATATATAACTTGGTCTTATTTCAACCTGACGTCGAGCCCAGCAATTAACTGTGCCCTATCAATTTAACAGACCACGCATGTGAATTTAACCCTCTAGCTGCAGGCATACATATTACCAACTTGGGGGCACTTAACCAATGCTCAATGAAAACCCAATTATACGCTTAATCGGATGGCTTAAGGTTATATGCCCAAACGAAAAGACACCAACCATTGCAGCGTGTCATTTGACACCTGGTTTTTAATGATGTTGCGTGCGATCTTTTCATCGGTGCAGGAGCGAAGAACTGTTTTGGCCACACAAAGAGCCGCCCTTCTCCATTTGTCATATCCAATGGAGCTCCACCACCCATTAGTGGGTTTTTGCGCAGGGCATGAGTTGTGATCCATGGATGCTCGAGGACTTGGTGTGCGCTGAGTCTCTTGGTGACGTCTCTGGAGAGCATACGTTATATCAAGTCTTTAGCAGAGTCAGATATTGAGCGCCACCGATCTCTTCGAAAACGAAGGTGCCCATGGATGATAGCCTCAAATCTTTCCAAAGTTGTCTTTCCCGCAAAAGGAACCTGTCCACTCAGCATTAAGTACAGGATCACCCCTGCGCTCCACACATCCACTTTCTCGCTGTAATGCTCCTCTACTAACACCTCCGGTGCCAAGTAATAGGAGTACCCACAAATCCTTGCATTAATCCCTCCCCTGGAGAGAAAGAACAAGCGTCCCCAAAGTCTGAAAGCTTGATTTCAGTGAGGGAATTTGAATTATTGGCAAAGATAATGTTTTCGGTTTTATATCTCGGTGGGCAATTCCCATGGAATGGCAGTAACTGATGGCCTCCATAAGCTTCTGCAGGATGGTGGCTGCCTCTTCTTTGGAGAAGGGTACTGTATCTTTCTTGCTATCGATTCTGTCAAACAGATCTCCACCAGGGCACATCTCTATTACCAGATGGACATATTCTTCGTCCTCATAAGCTGCATGCAGAGAAACTACAGCTGGGTGACCTGAAACACGCTGCACCATCCTGATTTCATTGTTGCAGCATTCTTTGTTGACAGAATTGTCGTGTAGGATATCTGATTCCATTCTAGATCTAAACAGCGCAAGGCGATTTGGAATATCAAATTGCAGAATTTGAGCTTTGACTTCTTCGAAGATGTGGGTTGCCCCTTCCCCTGGATTTCCACTCAATATTGAACCAACTTCAATACGATCAAAGGTGTTCAATGGATCATCAAAACCTTGCGCAATAGTTTTCACATATATAAACAATAAATCATTCTCGCTATCATAAAACATAGTAGAGTAAACCAGTTTCACATCGTCTTCTGCTATTTCAGGCTTGACTTGATATATCAGTGGAGGGTTATAATTCTGATCACGAGTAATTGCCACCACTTTTGCATGTACTCCCATCACAAACAATAATCTATCCGATGCAGCAAGGCATCTAATCATCTGAGGTTTCCCATCTAGTGTGAACATCTGGTATATCTTCTTGGCGTGAAATCCTGTGAATAAATGCTTTCCCTTTAACCTAATAGCTTGATGTTGATAGTTCACTTCTCGGGCACATAGTTGCTGCAAATAGTTTCTGGAATTCTCCATGTCTGTCATCTTAATCTTCGCAACGCCATTTCTTTGCAGATCATCCTCCATCATCCTCTGAGATTCCATCAATATGTGAATGAACGTAACAGGGAGGAGAAGGGAAAACAAGAAAAAGAAACAGTTAGCTGTTGGAGAGGGAACCCCACAGCATAAAAACTTCACACTCATCTCCAAAATTTTCCATTTCCGTTTCAGAGATGAGGTGCCTCTTCCATAGACAGTTCCTTGCAAATTTTATATGTAATGGGACTGTACTATCTCCATCGTTGGAGGTTGAGGTTGAGGTTGAGGTTACAGATAACTTAGAAAACATATTGACAAGCACACCTTGGTCCTCATTTTTTATATCAGTTTTTATTTCTTCATCAAAATCATTTTCTTTTTCTTCTTCTTCATATTCCCAATTGGATTCCGAGTCTGAGTTGTCCTTTTCTTCTTCACATTCCCAATTGAATTCAAAGTCTTCATCATTTTTTTCTTCGCATTCCCTAGTAGGTTTAGATTCAGTCTCTGAATTAGAATCTTTAGAATCTTCTAGAGCTTCTTCTTCTTCACCTTCATCTTCACTAGATAGACACTCACTGACCTCACTTTGGTTATCCTCACCTTCACTAACCCCTTCCTCTTCAACTCAAATTTCCTTTCGCCATGCTTTAATTTCTGCACATAAGTTTTCTAAACGCTGAAATACTTCTTGAATACCATACTGTTCAACGTAATCAAGATGTGAACGTAACGACACATAGTGCGGAGAACTACGTTCAAAGGCTCTCATGATTATATCGTGTGTCATGGCTCTGATACCACTGAAGCATAAAAACTATGGCTGAAGCAAGAAAACTTATAGCTTGAAGACTTAATTGTAAAAATACACACAGGTATTTGTAAATAATAATTTATTAACATATATAATATAAAATGTATAAGATATATGATAATTTGAATGTTACAATGAGGCCCTGCTTTTATACCTCAGCAGGTGACCTTTCGTGAATGGGCATGGCTTTTTAGACATGCCTTTTGACTTAATTTAATGACTATTTAACCTAAATAACATTTAATTATTTAATATTTATATTTATTTTATTTATTTAATTGTTATGAATTATATTCATAACAGAGTTGGCCTCTAAAGTTTAAGATGAAGAATCTTCTCATGATGAATTACTTTTTGGGTTTAGAAGTTTGGAAAAATAAAAGATGTCGTAAAGTTATTTGGCATGGTGGAATACACATCCTTGGACACCCGATAGAATTGAATCTCATGAAATTATGCAGAGATATTGGTGGACCTGACTTGGCAACTAGCAAGTGATTGAAGCATTGATGTTCCTTGTGAACACCCATTTAGATATATGTTTTGCAAAGAAAAACCTGAGTCAATTCATGATTGAGCTGCTTCATACACATTGAGTTGCGGCTAAGCACATTTTGAAATAATCTGCATGGGACGATTAATCTTGGTCTAAGATATACTATAGGAAATGTATGATTGCATGGATGCACTGATGCTATTTGAGCTAGAAACATTATTAACAAGAGTGCATCTGGATCTGCCATGATATTTTGGATGAGATAGAAGTTTGTAGCTTTAAGCACAATCGAGGTTGAGTACATTGTTGCTAGCATGGCTAGATGTGAGGCATTTTGGTTGAGGAAGCTCTCTGAAGAGTTGTTTGAGTAGGTTCTGGATATGACAGTGATACATCGTGACAACAAGGGTGGGATCCGACTGGTAGAGAATCCCGTATATTGTTGGGATTGAGATATCTCCTTGTGTTGAGACAGTGTTTTTGTATGAGACAAGCTTAGGCTTTTGGTTGCTACCGCCGTGAGAGGGAGGATGAATAAGGTGTCTTTTAACATGTATTTATTCTGACATAATATTTGATGTAATGTCCTACATGAACAGGAAATCAGAGGATTGCTACTCTTGGTAATATATGAGGCAATGTTATTAAGCTATTCAATGAGATGTTTAAGCTAGTACCAGATATGAGCACGTTGATATGTTTCTGATCTACAAAGAGTAGGGCTGATTGAGGACATTGAGCCAACTCTTCCCCCTTGTCTGAGCTCCCAGGGTGAGGAATTGAGATGTCAGTTGGTATCATACCCACAAGCTGGTCTTCTTGGGATTTTCGATCCCCGTCTGGCCAACAAGTTGAGAGAGCTTGGGAGTATGTGATCCTTACCTTTGGTAAGTCGGGTATCTCAACCAAGCTGGATTATTATGCAGGTGTTCTACCACATAACTCTTGAGGGTCATTGTTGGGAAGATCAGTAGGCAATAGGATGGATGAGATATTATATCTTGCCTATTGCTTGACATAGGGTGGAAGACATATTCTCCCCTATGAGATGACTTGAGGTGAGAGTGTCCCATAAGAGCTTCCTCATTGTCATTGGATTCCAAGCTGAGATGTGCTCCCTTTTGTGGTTCTAGGTTGAGCAGGGCTCCTTGATGATAAGCTCTCTGATGTTTCCTGGTTAGTAGCATTGAGCTCCCCATTGGCAGTGATTTTGGATGGTAGCAGTGGCTCCCCGATGAAGAGAGGGTGGTAGCTTGGACTCCCCTCCGATGACAAATTCTTCTTCTTTTAGATTCGAGAGTGTTTAGTATATGAGCAAATACAAGAAAAGATAAGAAGAGATAAGCAAAGACGAGCAGAGATGAACAGAGATGGGTAGAGATTAACCAAGATATGTAGTGACGACGTTTGTTGACGAGATACATGTGATGAGACACATGTTGCAGTCGGTAATTTCTGGGAAGGGAGTGTTAATTTTGGCAGCTCAGGGACAAATTCCCTCCTTTGGACAATCTTCCTCTTCAAGGAAGACCCCTACTAGCCCTTGGAAGAATTTAATTTGGTTAAGGAAAAATATATTTTAATATGGAAACCCCCATGTGCACAAAAATGTCAGGTCAAACCAAAAGGAAATTGGACACCCTTGAATGGCTATAAATACAAGTCAAGTGACCCTCATTTGGAGATCATCAATCATTCTTCTTTCTTTGGTTTGGCTTGCACAGGTCTGAGGTTGGTTCGCATAGGTCCAAAATTGCAGGGTTCGAAGCTCGCACATGTGATTAGGCTTTTTGGTTCTCAGTCGCTGGGATGCTACAAGATATTTTCGGTTGCAACTGCAGGCACCCAAGCCTATGAGTGCGGTTGGAGGGTTTCAGCTGCACGCTGTTGGAAATACTGAGAGGGGGGTGAATCAATTTTCCTTAGCAATTAACAATTTTAAATCTTTTCAGAGCATTAGTTAATCTTCAATTATTATTAATGTTTATGCAGTAATAACAGTAAATAAAAGAACACAATAGGCACAAGAATTTTAGGCGGAAAACCCCTCTGGGTCAAAAACCACTGAACGCTTTTCTAATAAATTCTTTAATCTTAAGCCCCAATTGAAATGAAAGCAACAACTTCCTAGAATTCTAGAAAAGCATTATTCTCCAGCTCCGACTGGAAGGATGCCCCAACGCCCTGGTTTCTTCAGTAGTCAACTGAATGGATGCCCCAACATCCTATACCAACCTACCACCCTGAAGTGTTCACATGCTCCAACCTGTAGCTGACTTGATGCGCTAGCCTAGCACCTCCTTGGCACCCTATAATGACTGAAATGAGACAAGAGTGTGGATTCCCGTACCAGGGACAACGATCCACGATACAATATGATTTACAATGATTTTGACCGAACACCCAATCACACTATGACTTGCAACCCAATCATGACATAATCCCAATAGAGACTCCTATAGCTCCCAATAATGCCTTTTTGACTCTAGGCAGATTGACTCTTTTACAATAATGACTCTTCCAATGATGACACTTTTACAAATGACTCTTTTACAACTTTACAATGATGACTCTTGGCCTTGACACTTCTTCACAATATACAAATGGCTGTCATGTCTTCAAAGGATGTCCCGCTGCAATGCTTCCTTTGATTTGATACTTCTGCTCTTGAATTCTTGCTTGAAGTTGTACTTGAATCTTCTTCTACCTGCATGCAAAATTTGCCTGGCAAAACCAATCCCAAAACAAAACAAAATACCATTCAACTTACCTCTACCTGCAAAACACATGTAAGTGCATAATAATGAACAAATGCAAATTAAAATTACAATGCGTCGCTGAAGTGTGCTTGTCACTTTTGTTGTTGACTTGTTGTAGCAGTAGACAAAGACTCCCACTCTTGATATAAGTGTGGACTCTATGCAAGACTATATCCAAAACTAACCCAAAGATATATACAATGAAAACTGATGATAGACCCTAGACTTGTGATGGACCAAGTTCTAAGTACAACAACAGAGATCATTCTATCAACTATGACAAGACAAGTAACATGAACTTAAAACATCATATAGATTTAGTAGACTTGGTGTAGCATCAAGAATATGTAGCATCAAATGTGTAGTATCAAGAATAGGACATCCGAAATGTGGTATCAAAACTAACTGTGACATATAGAGACATAGAGATATAACTAAGACCCTGTATATACTTACGTTGTCCTACAAAAACATATGTCAGAGATGATACTCATATTTCAAATGTAAACACTAATCATACATACCTTGCTGTAGGAGACTTACCCTTGACTGTTGATGTGTGGTCCTTACTGCAGTGATCCTTGAATGCATGCTTTTTCTTGCCTTCTAGGAGCTCGATATTGAATCTGTTGTATCTATGTAATTTGGATCTCCAGGGTTTGAAATTTCGTCCTGTGGTAGCCCTCTGAGTCCTCTTTCCAACCCCACAGGTCTGATCAAGATTGGATTCTTCAAGAAAGAGTTATGCCCAATCTTCCACGATGACCTGATTATAGACTGATTCAGTAGAGCAAACTTGTACGAAGTGCAACGTGTCACTGTTGCGACATTCAGCCCTTAAAACGCTACTTAACAAACAACAGTCCGTCCTCTTTCTGTGACTATTTACGAAATTTGAATCCAATATTCAGAGAGAAAGTTATGACGATTTTCCCAACGTCACCTGTTTGACATGGAATTCGGGAGCTTGCAAAAACCTTAACTTCCTCATGTCATATCTCCGAAGATACAACAAACCAAGATCTGAAATCCGGTCACGAGATTCATCAAGATTTCGGCTCAAATGGGTTTTAATTTCAACTTTTTTAGCTTCACAGAAAAAAGTTATAGCGAAAATGCCACGATGACCTGTTTGAAGCCACAAAATCCCTACTAGAGGAGGATATGAGGGTCATTATTTATATGAATGTCTTGAGTTGAGAGGGTCCTCAACAAGTGAACGTTGGAGGGATTTTAGGAGAAATTTTATTATTATTAGTTATTGACTATTCAATGACCACAATCAATTATGAGTGCCATGCCACAACCACATAGGGTTTTAGCCCACTAACTAGGGTTAGTAACTTCAAACACGAATATCTCTTAAACCGTGAAGAATTACTTGGCGTGCCATATATCAATGGAAACATCTCGACGAGTAGAATCCATCTAGAAGATCCTTCACTCAAAATAGAGTAAGTTAAGTATTGGGGGTTTTCGCAGTGCATTATATTAGATATCATTTGTTGGGATTCAACTGTGTTTAGTAAGTCATTCACCTATGACCATTTCCATGAGAGGTAGTCGTAACTGACTAATTTCTCATGATTTTTGAATAGTCCACTTAGCACTCACTACATTGGGTGATGCTCACAGGGGTGAAGAAGTGGGATTGAAACTTGTGAAATAAATCACATAGTGTCAGTCATCACTTCGGGGGCTTGCACCTTGTAACTAGGACTTCCCGGGAGGTCACCCATCCTAGGTCGCCTCTAGCTCAAGCGCGCTTAACTATGGAGTTTTCCCCATAATCAAGCCCACTTAACACAGTTGAATCCCAAAAAATTGATATCTAATAGAGTAAGTTGTCAAGTCAAAATGCCCATGCAAGATCGGGGTAGCCCCTGGTGCTGCTTGGGTTGACATCAATCACAACCATTGATCAACACATGCACATCTCTCTCTCCGTGTGGTTGGAACCTAGGGTTTAATTTTGACAGTTGACTGCAATTGACCGTAGATTCCGTCAGTCGATAACAATTGACCGCAGACTTTTGAATCAATGTTTTGATTATTAGCATTGTTGGGTTCATCTCTTGGATGTTGTTTAGTTGATTTTGATGGATAATTTTTTGGTTGAAGATATGGATCATTATACTCTCTCTCTGTTGACACATTCAATGACAATCTAATAAGAAGAAGAATTTGAAAGGGTTTTCCCCCTTGTGGGATCTTGCCCTGGTTTCCGATCAATATTGGTGCCTCTATGTGTGAATGCTTTTCTTCTATTGTTCCTTTATGTTCCGCTACATTGTTGATGGTATTGTTCTTTCTACATAATTGCATATGTTGATGAATAATGTTATAATGTTGTGGGGTGAATTCAATGTGTAAATGATGAATTCCAATTATCTAAAGCAAAGAACAATATAGCCCTAAGAAAACTTAACAGGAAGAACTAAAGGATATTCCTTGAATAAGTCCTTAGGCTGCCCTCTGATTAGACGATGATAATGCCTCAGTAGTGCCCTTAAGATGATTGAAATTTATACTTATGAAAGCCGAAGTTGGGTCTCAGAAATGGTGCAAAGAATTCCTCAGAACCACAACTAAAACAGGGCTTAAACCAAGGCCAAAAATAGGCCTGAGAACACTGCCACAGAGGGCCTAAATTATACCTCAGGCAAAGCCTCAGGAAGTGTGAATGTATCCTTAGAAACCCTTGCTTCAATCTTAGTAGAAAGAACCAATAAAAGATGATCAAAATCCCTTCATAGGATTCAACCTCACTTTCAAGTGAAATTTGAGCTCCAACAGAAGGTTATCACAGGATCTGCAACCTAAACTAGGGCACAGATCAGTCCTAGACAGATCCAACCAGAACCCTTGACCTCTTCATGGTTGTTCCCTCAAACTCCCTTTGATACCATGCTGATTTTTTCATGACTTTCTAATCTGATAATTACTTCCAATGATTTCCTAATTAGTTCTTCTTGTGTTACATTCATTATTAAGCAATTAAACATAGAAAATCTCAATTGTAAAACAATAATGACAGTAGGATCACGACGAGACAACTAAACACAAGAGACACAATTTTTTACCCTAGGAAAACCCTTAACTAGGGAAAACCCAACAACCTTTTCTTAGAAAAATTGTCCAATTCAACAAGAGATGTAATTAGATATTTTCCCAGTCAAACAAGGTCAAATTGAATAGAAACTAACACAGGTCAAACCTGGTCAGATTGCCCACAAAATAGACTTAGTCAACCTGCATTAAAATTGCCAGAGAGGCCAAATTTCGGCCTCCTACTCCTGCCCAAAAAGCTCGGTCTTCTACCCATAAGTCTGCCTAGAAAGATTCTGTCTGTTGCCCAGAAGATTCAGTGGTCAACGCAAGTCAAACATCACCCTTTTACTTTCTCTCTCTCCTTCACATGTGTGAATAGAAACAGATGATTTTTGTTGATCCGAATTGCTCCAAATGGGTGCGGACGAATGGAAATATATAGTTGTTGTAGGAGCTAAATTGGTGTGTATTTTCACTGGGCCGACTTGAATTTTTAGAGGCAAAATTTGACTTTTTCCCTCTTTTATTTGGAGCCATCTTAAAATCAAATTTATATTTTCATTCTCTTTTAATTTTGGGGGCTTATACAATAAATGAATACTGACCGTAGCTACCAAAATTTCAACAAAGAAGAGGGGTTTATCAACCAAGATGGAAGCAAACTAGTTGTGAAGTACCTATTCTATCTAGTTCTTTGAATTTGTTTATGGAAATGGTCTCCTTGCCTCTATTATCTTTAAAGAATTGTTGCATTTAATGGTTTACCTAAGCATATATCCCCTTGAACCTAGCTTTTGAAGGTGAATATCTTAGAGGCCTCTCGCTTCATATTTTTGTTGTAGTAGATTTCAGCAATTTAGGGACTACTGTAGCATGCTCTTTGCAGCCCACTTGTCCTTAAAACACTCACCCAAACTACCCACTAAGTTTTCCTCAATGGCTTTGTTTTCGCGCAAATTATGTGCAATGATGAAGTCTCAAATCCACAGGGTACAATCCAAGGAGCAACCTCTAGGAAGGTCACTATTGTCACGTTATCAACCTATTGTCTACACTTTATGCCAACTCTCCTCTAGCTTAAAAGGTTATCCCTAGTAGGATTGGTAAGACCAAACAATGAAGCACAAGGTGAAGTTGAGAATAACATTAGTAAAATAAGGTTTTGGGGCTTTTAGGGTTTTTAGAACCAATGATGGATGGGTATAGATATTAATGCCAAATCCAACTAGGGTAATGGAGTCTAGGTGAATCAAATATAAATGAGGTAAAGAGGAAATTTTCCAATGGTTAGTCTATTTTCATCAAGGATTAGGGTTTGAGACTAGACAAAATCAATTATGACTTAATGAAATTACTTGATACTTCATCTAAGGAACCACAAAGAAAAACAAAGCATGGTACCAAATCATCACTAAATCAACAAAGGAAGAATGAGAATAAGCCTTAAAATTCTTCTTTCCAAGTGATAAATTTATCCTTCAATGGATTTATGTCGAGGCTTGTATAAAACTTGAACATTCTACCATTAATCCTTTTGCACCAAAATGAAACCAAGCAAGAGAAGCTTCAAGAATTGAGAACATTCATCCACAAAGAAAGAACCCTTTACACCATATATTCTCCAAGAAAGATATGTCAGTTAAGGTCCAATGAGAGAGCTCACAAAAATTCAACTATGTGTACAAATGAGGAAGGGCTCCACTATTTATGGAGTGAGGCCTAACTTCCTTCTACAATAAAACAATAATATCTCATATATGATTCCTTAGATCTAGACTAAGAAAAACAAAATTATAACTAATTAATCTAACACAACAATAAAATAAAAGTGGTCAAGCCGCATGTACAATGAATAATATGAAGCAAAGCTCCAAGAGAGGGAAGCCATCTTGAAACAAGTCTCCAAGCTACCATGTTGGCCTCCAACGGCACCTAAGATGTGTAAATCAGCAAACAACCTCATCCAAAATGCAGATCTTTTCCTAGGAGTCCTCCAATGTGGTTGAATGGGCCTTCAAGATCAAAAACATCCCCAAAGTGCTGACATAATGCCCTACCAAGAGGGTGGCTTCTCTAAAACAGCTTTATAAAAGTGTCATAGAATGCTTCATAACCCCAAAGTAAATTTTAATTGAATACCCATGCCCTTATCTCAAGTCAAGGTACTCCCATGAAGCATGGGAATGACTTTCGAAGTCAAAAACTAGCCACAAAATCCCCAGACAACCAAATTGATGTCCAAATGCATGAGCTTGGACCTCAAGCTTGGTTCATTAGTCTTCAACTTGTGTCTTTAAGCTATGTTCACATCATCCTCAAAGAACCTCCATAAGGCATAGCAATGACCTTTCAAGCCACATTGTGTCCACAATATACCCCATGGCTATCATAAAAGCTGCCATGTGTGGGTTGGCCCTCAAGCGAAATGTAAAATAGCTCAATTAGATGCCAAGCTGATAGGGCATTCCAGGATCATCCACATGGTATGTGATGACACTCTCTAGTTATGCACCGATATCCCGAAAATGCCTCAGAGGGTGCAACCAATGCTTTGGGACATGTGAGCTGCCTTGATAAGTGTTAACTACCTCAAAAAATGTGAAAATGCCCAAAACTCAGAACTGCCCAAGAAGTATCATGCCATGTCACATTAACCCCCCTCTTCATTAGCATCCATGGATACCCTTTCCAAGAAAGCTCAAAAACAAGGGCTAGTGAATAATTTCACTTGGGGTACCCCAGCCCAAAAGAGTGGTAACAGGTTCCATTTGACCCAATTGGAAACTAGGCATTTGTCCTCCCTTTCAACCACCAAAAACCCTATAAAAATCATTTTTAATTTTCTATGCCGCAATTTGGAATTTATAGTAGGAAAAAACATAAACCAGATATGTCACAAGTCTACAAAACCCTCATTTATTTATTTCATAAATTTAATAAATAAATACGGAGACAACTCGCTGTAATTTACCTAAAACCAGATTTACTCTAAATCCAAAAGCACGTTCATTCACCATCTTTTGTTTGGACTTTGTTTACTTTAGGGATTTCCCCCTTGCATTGAAAAAGAACCCATCTAAAGGGAGGGAAAGAACTATGGAGGTGACAGTGAGTAGCCTTTTTAGGTTTCCCTTGGAGTTTCACGTTTATGATTAAGACTCTTTCATCAAGTGAGAACCTAAGTGGTATCACTGTTTTTGTCCATAATTTTTTTTTCCCATATATAAAATTTTTCCTTCTTCATCCATCCATATATACATCCCCTAGATTGGTTGTTTGCATGCATCCTCTATAACATTATATCATACATGCAATACATACCTGCTGTTGTTCATGTCCTGATCAAGCTAGTGAATAGAATACTTTTATTTTGGGTACTATTTGTCATAAGTTTATACAGCCCACATATTTATCTATCAATCTTGATAATATATATATATATATATATATATATATATATATATATATATATATATATATAGGTGGATATATGTGTACATTCTTCAAATTGACCAATTTGACAGATCTTATGTGATTGAGAATGTAGCAAATATTCATATTTGAGCCAGTATTTGGATTTCCTTTACGATTATACAGTTTGTTTTCATTGTAGTAACTTGCGGTTTTTCCCTACAGGATGAGATGAGACCCACAAGTAGGAAAATCACTCGCATATTTGTTGCAAGAATCTCTCCAACTGTTACAGATGAAATGTTTCGAAGGTCCTCATTACTTCTATTGACTTTTTTCCATGTATCTTAAATTTATCTATTTACTGGTGTGTTCCACTCTAAGAAAAAAATAACATCTTCTAGTGTGTTTATATGTATGTATGTATTTATGTATTGTTGACCAATCATCTCAGCATTTATCAAAGAAACCAATTGACATAGTCTCTCTGATCTCATTTGTATTTTCATTTGTGTTGTGTGAAATTGGCAGCTACTTTGAGAAATATGGCTCCATTCTAGATGCATATATGCCAAAGGTGAAACATCGATGCATTTTTTATTACTTACAAACATATTTATATTATATTTATGGCAACTTTGCAGTTTTGTTTACTGTTTGATTTTTTTTTCCTATTGTTCATGTCTTGCTCTTCAAGTATGACTGTTTCATCTTTATATGAGTCCGCACTCCGTGCTGGTTCGGTCAATGATATTGGATAGACCATCAGACATGAGTTTGAGAATTATAAACTCTTGGATAAACAATTGTGCAGATACTAGTAAATACTAAAGACAACTTAGGGCTATATGATCACAAAACTCCAAAAATTGATTGAAGAAAAATAAAAATTAGCGTCATTTCACACTAAGCTTCATATTTTTTCCTTCAAAAGATGCAACCTGAAAGAGGCTTTTAGGAGGGAAATCCTCCTTTTTTAAGAAAGCTCTACTTTAAAACTAGGTATAATCTCAATACCAAAATCAGAGGTAGAAGGTGCGCATAAGAAGGATAGAGAATTAAACTCCCCAAAGGATTTGGAAGACAATAACAGCATAGTTTACAAAGGCATCAAGACTGTATAATGTAATTGCTATATAATGGAAGCTTTGATTGCATATATTTCTAAGAATCTATTTCATTTGCCTCCTTTTAGTTGCAATCATCTGCTTGTAACTTTGTAACCTTACAGGGAACACTACGGCAATGCATGATCTCATTTTCACCTAGAAAGTTTCCATTTTAGATTTGTAGTTTTTAGATATTCTTCATCTAGGGGTGACTCTTAAAAGGGTCTAGACTCTGTTAGCATTCTCAAAAAAGGGTGGACATAGTACTCCAGTCAAGCTTCTCCATTATTGAAGTTTGACTTACCAAACTCCTATTGTTTAACGGCTTGCTTTCCTCTGGATACATGCGGCTTCCTATGAACATTTTCATAGGGAGTATCTTATTGAGTTGTATTTAAAAATAGATTCCTTAGGAGGCTACCACTTCATCTTTCAGATCTGAATTCCATAATGTCACAAAAAGTAAAATTCAAATATCTTATCATTAAAAGTAACTTTAAATAGAGAATCCAAGTTAATACAGAGGAAAGTCTAGAGGCTGTAATTCATTCGGTCGAAGTGCATGTGGAGTTGCTGCTTTGCATATGTAATATCAGAGGTTGGTGTCCTTAAAAGCTCAAAAGTTATGAAATTGAATTTTGTTGCCACTCCACAACAATTATATTTGTACTATTATAACAAAGGCTACAACCTAACGTGTGTAAGTCCCAATCACCAAGGTGCAAGCTTAAGTTAGGAATGCCCATTGTCACCACAGTAGCCCTTCCTCTCTCTTTAGGCTAGCTCTTCTCTAACACAATGGTGGCTTCTCCAGTGTAAACTTCAGTCCAAGGTTTTTAAGATGTGAATGAAGTGTTACAAGGACTCAAGTCAAATCTGGGTTAAGAGTTTTCAATGAGGTATATTTCAGATTTTCAAACTAGAAGCAAGTCTAGAATAGGATGAGTGATGAACTTAGACTTGTGTCAAATCTGAATTTATGAGATGTAATGATGATTGCTACTTTCAGATTTGCAAAGAAAAATAAAGCTTGAGCAAGTTCGAAATACAAAAATGCAAGTTCAAATGCTGAAATGCAATCTGGAAACAATTTTTTGTGTGTTAAATATCATCGAAAAATGCAGAAACTTATGAAGGAAATCAAAAGAATTAATTCCAGAATAAATATATGTGAAATAAACCTAAATTAAGATCTGAAAAATGAAGTTTTCAAGCTCAAATGCAATCTGGAATAGAAATTTCTATAGTGAATTTAACATTGGAAATGCAGAAATTGCAAAAAGAAATCAAATTAAATTTTAAAAATGCAGAAATTTAAGTAAATTTCATGCCACTGTTCAGCACTTCTGACGTCAAATTTTGTGCCACTGTTCAGCACTTCTGACCCTCGAATTTTGTGCCAACAATCTGACAGTTCTGCTCTTGAAATTCATGCCCGAGACCAGCAATTTCCTCCTTGAAATTCATGCTGTCAGACCTACAATAAATGCGGTCTGACTCCCTCGAATTCAGCATTGTACTTGCCTCAAAAACGCACTAGAGGTACCTCTGTCTTTGCCTTGATTTTTGGGCTGCTAATCCTGTACCTTCTTAGTTTGCATGCCACACTTCCAGCCTAGAATTTCAGGCTGCTGTACAGTATCTTCTTGCTGCAAATGCTTGTGATCTCAGCCTTCTCCCTCTACTTCTCCTCTCCTCTTCTCCAAATCTACACATGAAGAATGATAAGCCTCCATTTGCCTTTTTTCCCCTTTTTAGTCATTATAGGGATGAGAAGACCTATCCCTAAGATCAAGGGCTGAGATTAGATCTCATCTCTTGATCAAGGGTGGAGATCTAATCTCACATTGAGCCCCCCTCATGTCTCCCCCTTTATTAATGACCCTGTCTAGCCACTTTAATAACTTGTTGTACCATGCACTCTTTGCCTCATGAAGTTACTTTAAGAATATAGAGTCACTTTAATATTATAAAAGTACAATGTACTTTTAGACCTCATAAGGTGACTAAAAAGTCACATGACTTTAATGATCTCATAAAATCACACTAAAAATGTGGGTTCACTTGTTTTCCTAGGCTTGGGCAAAAAGCACTCGGAAACACCTCCTTGGTACCTTTTTTCAACAATAATTAGCTTAGTTGAGGTGGGGAAAAGCCATTTTCCATCCATGGATGTTACAATACCAGTGGATATTTGTAACAACTTGTGGCTAAGGAGGAAAAATAGTGTACCTCCTTTAAGCAAGGGTGAAAACGACAACTACTTCCTTAAATTCATGATGGAACCAAGAAAAAACTGCTAAGTATGGCTGCACTTGTAAAGGTAAATGTCAAAAACCCTATGAACTTGCTGCTGTCCAAAAAATGTTGAACATCAGATGTTTTTATGCAGTAACAATCAATTATTATAAAACTTCTTTATGCTGCAATATTAGTTAAGCAATTGTAGATAGAACATAAACCAAATGCACAATAGAAGATAACCAAGAACAAAATGAGACACAAAGAATTTAGGTCCAATCACTAGGGAAAAACCCACAAGGGGAAAACCCAACCAGATTCTTCTTCTATTAGATGTCAATTATTCAATAGAGATACAAAGTACAATGAGAGATCAAGAGAATGAATAAGTTCACCTAAATCTGAACAAGATGTAGCATGAAGATCATTGGTAGCAGTAACTAATGCAAACATTGAATCAACCTTCAAGTTCCGCTCTTACTCTCCATGTCTTTCTCTCTCACAATCTTCTTCAAGTCTCTCCAATTCTCTCTCTCAAGTTTGAATCCTTCTTTCGCAATGCACAAGTAGTGAGGGGAGAAGATATGAAGTACATATACATATATATAGGAGCATCAAATTCATGCCATAAAGGAGCAAGCCTTATGAGTAACTCGTATGCCAAATAGGGAAGAGTAACTTAAGCCATTATGGAGAGAGGCAACACATGCCTTTAATGGAGGAATCTCACATGCTTTGAGGAGTGTAACTCATGCCCTTTGTGAAAAATTGGAAACCCAATTCCTATTGCAGCAACTAGAAATAATTCTCCTAATTGTTAAATTAAATCTTAACAATTTATTTACTGTTTCCTACAACAAATACTGAGTCAATCACACTGCAACCTACACAAATAAACTGTGATAGAAATAAACACTGGAAGAAATACTGGCACACACATAAAATGACAGTTATTTTTGGACCAATGTCCCTGGAAAAACCCAACTCAGGAAAACCGGTGCAGTAGCTGAGGGTTTTATTATTATGCAACAGTGAAATAATCTGAGTACAACTAGATGCCGTAACCGGCAATCCTACAGAGAAATACTGGAAAGAAAAATCTAGTGAGGAAATTTCCTCACTCCACGAGCAAATCCGGGCACTGACCTCAGCTCAAATTGAGCTGTCCAAACTGGCTATGCGTAATCACTATGTCACCCTAGTGCAGTAACTTTTTCTCTTAGCTGGGAACAACTTCTCCTCAAGCTGTGTGGTCAGATGCTGTTTGGGAAAATGTCTTCCCTAGCCTCTGGAACATCTGCCCAACTTCTGGCACTGAAACTCAACTTCTCCCCAGCAATTTCGAAATTGCCTCTAGAGGCTAATCTGCTGCTCTGCGTCAACCTCACTATGGCTTGTCTGCCTCTCTGCAAATGCACTCACCGGAACTAGAATCGTTCCTCCGACTTCACTGTCCTTGCCCCTCTTTCACTGCTTCGATTTCTCTGGCTCTCTCTCCAGCAACTAAATGTTGCTACTCAGGAAATCAACCTGCTCATGAAATGGAACTGCACAAATGTTTCTCCAAGCCCCATCGACTTCTTCTTATAATCCTTTGTTGAGACTTCAACGACCAAGATTAGTGTGAAAATTTGGATCTCTCTCTGCCTTCTCTGCAATGTATCCTCGGATCAGGAAACTCTCCAACCGGAAAACTATCCCTGCCCCTCACTACAAGAAATCTCCTCGATGACTTCTCCGGCAACTGCTGCGCTGCTCTCTTGAGAAATCGATCTCTTGATCTCACTCGATGTGTCTTCCAAATGCCCATCGAAGTCCTTCTTATAATCTTCTTGTTGAGTAATCAACGACCCAGATTAAATTCTAATCAATGGCTCAGATTATATTGACTCAATCTCCGTCTTCTTCTAGAAGATTCACACCCAGTTTTATTAACACCCTTTAATTATTTTAATTTCCTAAGTTTATACTTAGGCATCATTAAAAATAATTAATTATTTTAATAAAACTGTCTCTGTGTGGAATTTCTCAAAACAATTTCTAGGTATCTGGAATACATGTGTCCTAGCCTCCCTGCAAATTTTGAGGCTTAGAGCACATCTGATGCTACCAGAAATTAACACTCTCTCTTAGCAAGGAGTGTGCTCTAGTAATGCAACCTACTGAAGCATCACCTTGACTCTGTAACATCTCCCTTTGCATCGCTGATGTCTGACATTACTGCCCAGCAACTACTGCACAAATGCTGCATTTGTGTTGCTGCTGACTCTGCATGTTGCTGCCAACTGTATCTGCACTGCAACTTTGCTACTGTTGCAACAGAAAAACATCCAAAATACTGAACCAAAGGTGTTCAACATGATGCATCTGTTGCTGGAGTTCTGACTGCTGCTAGTCTCTGCGCTGACCCTTTGAAGTCTCTGCATCGCTGCTGATTCCGCACTTTGCCAACTGCACTACTGCCAACTCTACTTTGTGTTGCTCAGTCTCTGGCGCTCCTAGCCACTGCAACTGTCACTCTAGCACTCCTCTGCACCAACTGAAATTGGTACATCCTGCTACTTCTGATATGGGCTCCCGTAGCAAGGTATTGATCCAAGAGGTGGATTCCTTAAGGATCCTGCCCATCTGCAGTTTTTTCGAACTACAGTACTAGATCACCCCACCTCTCCCTTGGAGGTATTTGGGCAATCATGGCAAACTCCTCCTCCTCGATCTTTGCGATTGCAGCCTGCAGATCATGTTTCTCATCCTTGTCCTTCTTCTTGAGAGGACACTGCATAGCGTAGTGACCAAATTCACCACACCAGAAACATTTGATCTTAGAGATGTCCTTCTTCTGCCTTTGCTGCTCCTGCTGCCCCTTTGATGCAAGGGCTGCATTCTCCTCCTCCTCCTTGGGCTTCGTCCCACTGCTGCTGCTGCCATCAAGTTTGCACTTGACTAAGTCTCGCCTCATCTCTTCTTGTTGAAGAGCGGCCCACATCCCTTCCCAATCCGACAATTTCTCTCTGCCCAAGATACTTTGGACAAATACTTGCCATTCTTCTAAGACTGAATTCAGGGCCAACCTCACCATCTCTGTAGGCTGAGGCGCTGATCCTACAGCTGCCAACTGATCTCGGACTTCCTGAAGCTTCGATAGGAACAGATCAATGCGTTCCCCCTTCTGCATCCTCGCGGATCTCATTTTCTCCTCCAAGTACATCTTCTGCTGCTCGGAAGATCCTTGATACAACGTAGCCAAGGCATCCCACATCTCTTTGGCTGTCCCTTTGCCAACAATGTGACATACAACATGATCCCTCACTCCGTCGAGGATCAATCGCTTGGCCTTCGCCATCTCAGCCTTGTACTTCTTGAGTGGATCTGCATCAGCAGGTACAACTACCACACTATCGACATAGGTTTTGAGATCATGCTCATCTAGAAGGCAGGAGATCCTAGCCTTCTAGATCACATAGTTGGATGCTCTGTCCAATCGATCTTGATCTCTCAGCCCATTAGCTGCCATCTCTGCCAACAAAAGTCGAACTGCTCCCTCTCTCCTCTACACAACTGTTAGGCTGGCCTATGCACTCCCTGTTGGAGTTAGTAGATCTGCTCCTCGCTACTGCTGCTCAACAACTAAGAAATAGAATTCCTTGGCTTGGAATTCAATGAGGAAGAAATTCCCTCAAAAAGTGTCTTCTTCTTCTGACGTTTTTTCTGCCCCAACAACTGCGTCCCACCTGAAGATTGCTCAATGCTGAATTTGCTACTGTGTTGCTCCCTTTGCCACTAACAAATCACGAACTGAAAATCTTACCTCTCTGTCAAATCACTTAGAGAGAGATTTTCCTCGAGAATCTTGCCCTCTTGGCCTGGGCCCTGTGCTGCGCTATCCCTCTTGGGACTAGATCTGCCGCCTATGCAGCACTTCAATCTCCCTCCTTCTCTTCAATGTTGGGCTATTCTGGTTTGGTCTCTTGCTTCACCTGCGCTTTGATACCATCTGAAAATTTGGAGACCCAAATCCCTACTTCAGCAAACTGATATTACTTCTCCTACTTGTTAATTCACGCAAACGATTTATTGTGTTACACTGTAAATATCGAAGTAAATATGACTGCAACCTTCACTAATTAAATTATATGTGGAAACAAGAACTGAGCAAGAAGAAATAACACACACACAAGTGACACGGTTGTTTTTGGACAAATGTCCCCGGAGAAACCCAATGCGGGAAAACTGGTGCAACAACTGAGCATTTGTATTATTATGCAGTAGTTTCTGAATACAATCTTTGGATGCCTTATTGGCTATTCGATACAGAGAATTTGACTGGCAGAGAAATTAGTGAGAAATTCGTCACACTATCACTGGCGAACTCACACTGATCCAGGCCTTGGATGGTTGGCTCCACGCTGGCTCTGCACAACCTCTGTGTCAGCCTCTTTAGGGTTTGTGTCACCTCTTCCACGAATCTTTTACTATTTGGAACTTCGTTCCTTTGGCTCTCCGGTCGCACACCCCAGCTTTTGGTTTTGGAACTTGACTTCCCAGCTGAATCTCAGACTCCCTCTGAAGCTCTACACTGCCTCTGCATGGCACAATGTGGCATTGCGCTGCCTCTTTTGGATCTCTCTCTGCCTTCTCTGCAATGTATCCCCAGATCAGGAAACTCTCCAACTGGGAAACTGTCCTTGCCCCTCACTACAAGAAATCTCCTCGATGACTTCTCCGGCAACTGCTGCGCTGATTTCTTGATCTCACTCGACGTGTCTTCCAAATGCCCATCGAAGTTTTTCTTATAATCTTCTCGTTGAGTAATCAACGACCTAGATTAAATTCTAATCAATGGCTCAGATCATATTGACTCGATATCCGTCTTCTTCTAGAAGATTCACACCCAGTTTTATTAATACCCTTTAATTATTTTTGTAACAACCCATCTCAAATCACGAACAACATAGTAATATTAGCATGCATGTGAGGCATGCATATGATAGCTACATATGCATGCATCATATACATTGCACTAGTATATATATATATATATATATATATATATATATCGACTATTCATGGAGAATGTCTAAATATAAGATAAATGAATTAATTATCAAAAGTGTTAATTAAATACCTAATTCTCGTAAATAGAAGGAATATACATTTAGTAAGAAATATTGTTGAGTTTATTCATAGGTTTACCATTCATAGGTTTACCAGCTCATATATAATCCAAAATGTATATTAAACCCATAAACCTTATTATTAAACCTGATATGTTATAAACATAAAATAACATTTAAAATCATTATGGCCATATACTATTTAATAAATTAAAATACCAACCGTCATAATCAAAGGTGATACCATTCGATGTTGTAAGAGGATCTGATTCAATTAAAGGCAAGAAGCATGACAAAGCAACCACCGCTTAATAAATATAATATTCTTTCATAAAGGCGGTGAACAGATACGTAAAGATGAAGGGACCTCTACTATTTAAAGGGAGGAAGGAGGATTTCAAGAGGGGGGAAAAGTAGAGAGAAGGGTGATAGAAAATCAAGCTATTTGAGGGATGAGCCAGGGCTCGATTTTGAATTGAGAACTGGGAAATTTTGAGCTGTTCCTGGAGCTTTGGGCACGGGGGCTAGTGGACTTCCATTTCGAAGTTCTCTGGATCTGGGAACCGCAAAGGTTGATCCCAGATTGGCAGGGAGGAATCGGTTGGTTTGGTAAAGGAATTAGAAATTAGGAGCAACGTGGATCAACACCAGATGGGAGAATCAGGTACGCAAATGCATTGAATTTGATAGAATTAACTTGATAAGAATTTTACAAAAGGAATCTGTCAATCTTGCGGTTGATGATGACTCCAACTCCTTGCTTCGGTTACCAAAAGACCGAATCCACCTAGCCAAACTGAGCAGAACCTGGCTGCCCAATCCAGTAAGCTTCTTAGTAGAAGTCGTCTGTTCCCCCGTGGAACAACTCAAGCTCTTCCTGTGGATGATTTCCGTACATGATGCTCCTCTTCCTTCCCATTTCTTCTCTCCGTTTTTCCCCTTGCTAAATCTCTGTTCCGCGGTTTTTATCCTGTTGCTTGGCAGTGGCTGCTCTTCCATCTGCAACCCACCGCTCAATTTGCTGGTGACATGCTCCTCTCTTACGTATTCCTCCCTTATCTCTTTTTAAAGTCACATATATATGTCACATTAGATTTTATTAAAGTATTCATTTAATATAAACATAATGACTTTATACTTAGTGCCCCTTTTAATTTCTTATATATATTTTAAAAATTATTTTATTATTTTATTAATATGATTTATTTATATTATTAATTTATAATATAATTTTTATTAATAATCTGGAATATATAATTTATATAGTCCTCTTTTAATATTTACCCATACATTAGGCAATGTGGGTGTTGATGGATAAGTAGAACCTCTATTCGAAGAAGTGTCATGATATTTGCTACTTATAGTTAATTTAGTATATAAATACTAATGCGGGTATGCGACACATGCATATGTAGCTATCGTATGTATGCACCGTATGCCTGCTATTATTCTTGCGTTCTTTATATTTATAGATAGGTCGTTACATAATGTAATGACCATAAACAGATGCAAATACTGTAAGGGATTTATATCATGAACCTATAAACAATTTCCTGAAATCTTACAAAATCAATTAACAGAACTGCTGAGGTACCTACCTGTGCCCCTGCGGTTGAAGATGCCTCCAGCTGCGCTGCTACAGTTACCAAAAGACCGAATCCACCTAGCCAAACTGAGCAGAACTTGGCTGCTCAATCCAGTAAGCTTCTTAGCAGAAGCCGATTGTTCCCCCGTGCCTAGAACCTCAGAACAACTCAAGCTCTTCCTGTGGATGATTTCCGTACATGATGTTCCTCCTCCTTCCCATTTCTTCCCTCCGTTTTTCTTTTTTTTCCCAAATCACTGTCCTGTGGTTTTATCTTGTTGTTTGGCGGTGGCCGCTCTTCCATCTGCAGCGCACCGCTCAGTCTGCTCGTGACATGCTCCTCCCTTACGTATTCCTCCCTTATCTCTTTTAAAGGTCATGAATGTATATGTTTTATGTTTTAATAAATCATATTATGTTTTATTAAAATATTCTTTTAATATAAACGTTATATCATATATATGTCTTATGATTTAATATATCACATTGTGTTTTATTAAAGTATTCTTTTAATATAACATTATAACTTTATACTTAGTGCCCCTTTTAATTAATTTCTTATATATATTTTAAAAATTTATTTTATTAATTTATTAATATAATTTTTATCAATAATCTGGAATATATAATTTATATAGTCCTCTTTTAATATTTACCCATACATTAAGCAATATTGATGGATGAGTAGAACCTCTATTCAAAGAAGTGTCATGTGTATTTAGCACTTATTGTTAATTTAGTATATAATACTAGTGCGATGTATGCGACACATGCATATGTAGCTATCATATGCATGCACCGTATGCCTGCTATTATTCTTGCGTTCTTTATATTTATAGATAGGTCGTTACATACACTCCCCCTTCATAAAACTCCGTCCCGAAGTTAGAGTTTTTATCTTATCTGATTACTTATGATAGCAATTAGTACATTCTTCTTAGGATTGTAAACCGAGGTTAAATTCTTATTTAATATAAGGAGACTATAAAATTGGTGTTTTGAATACTTTTAGGTTTATGATTTTAATGGTCATGCCTTGTCCTAACCAGGTTCTCAAGCTATTCTAAAATCATCCTATCCTTCCTAATTTCTTCCGCTCCCATCCTATTCATCCTCTACTGGAGTATGCCATGGCGTCAGTTTTACTGACCTAACCATTCATAAACTCTAATGGTGACAACGTTGGTTATACCGACCTGATTCTTAGTAGGCATCCGACAGTCATCATCACACGTCTAGGGGAGCGTGATTTGCACAGTCCTCCCATGACTCCAGGGTTCGGAGGATAAACGGTGGGCAACACCTCCACCCTTCCCAGTAGAATTAGGGTTAATACCCTATCATAGAATCTCTTCGAGCCTTAATTGTTCTGAGGTTCTGTCATCACGTGGTCATTTTGGTAACGGATATTATTTGCAATCATACACTTATCTATGCATTTATAAAATGTGCATTAACATATTCAAAATAACTTATGTATAATTCACATATGTCAACTACAATATAACATATTTTGCCATATTCTATTCATGTCATTGACTTTCATTTAAAATGTAATTATTCTTTGATTTCTATTCCATCAATCATATTGGCATGCATAAATAAAACATAATTATAATATCTTAATTCCCATCAGAAGTAAAATCATTTAAATTTCTTAAACTTTACTTTGACAACTATAATTTAGTAAGATCAATAACATATTTCATTTTGGTATCCATGTACCAACAGAATTTAAACATATATTATGTCATAAAAATTCACGTTTATATCAATGTTTTTAAAACCGGAACCGGTGACCGGACCGGTCCACCTAATGAACCGGTTTACCAATCGGAACCGGTCTAACCGGGACTGGTTTGGTCTAAACGAACCGGTTTTAAAAAATATATTAAATAATTAATTTTTAATGAAACAAAACTATTTTTAAGATGTAAAACCATGATTCCAAGCCAATAGAGACAAAATATGCAAAGTTTGCTCATTAATATACCATGTAAAGGTGAATATATCAAAATGGGACCGAGTGCAATACATATCATCGACAAAATAGCAAAATACATAAGAAATGAGGCTCTAAATGGCCTATAAAGTCCAAAAACAATGTTGCAAGCTATGAGGCCATTGGCCTACTACAAGTCTACAGTGTACACATGATCAATCATCAAGTTCATCACCACTACTAGACACAGGATCATCATCAGGAGCTACATAGACATCATTTGGTTCAGAGTCTGAGGATGCCTCAGCCTGATCTACAACCTCAGTATCAATGCCACCAATGACAATAGAAGTGGACCTAATGGAAGCACGAGTTTGTCGACCTGCATGACTAGTGCCTTCCATTGGTTCTTTGCCTTTCCTTGATGCTGCTACTGATCCTGGTTCTGATGCCACCACATAATCTGCTTCATCCCCCGCTAAAGCCATGTCGATATCAAAATCAGCGTCAAACACAGGTTCTTCAGTCTCCTCCACCCATTCTGATGTTGGATCAATATCGTCCAACACAATGGGATCTAGATCGGGAGTTTTGCTCATCATTTGGAGCTCTGATTGCATTTATTGTTTACCCCCAAACCATGAAATCCTGAAAACCATTAAGTCTGCTGAATTTTGAGTGAAATCTAAAATTCTAGTTTCTCCATATGAAATCCAATGAGGTCGAAACCACTCTCAAACATCCTGAGTCATTTCATGGTAATGTTAAAAATTTAAGTAAAATGATGAAAATGAAAATTAAAGGAAATGTCAGTTTTACTTTAAGAATTTAACATTACCATTTATTGCCAACATTGTTAGGGTTGAAACACCCTTAGTTTCCCCCCAAAACCCTAAAACACAGTGAGAAATATGTTTTTTTAACTTTACGGTGGTCATGCCTAAAACCGGCCGGTTTAGGACAAAACCGGCCGGTTTGATACAAACCGGCCGGTTCCGTCCTAAACCGGTCGGTTTTCACCGGTTAGGGCAAAAAAATGGAGAAATGGGCATTCAAACCGGGTTTTTTGGCCGGTTTAGACCGGCTGGCTTGCTAACCGGCCGGTTAGACCGGTAACCGGTTTTTAAAAACGGTTTTTAAAACATTGGTTTATATATGTTATTCAAAATGGTTCTAAGTCTTTGATTTGCAGTAAAGTAAATATATACTAAACATAGTTTAAAGTTCTTCAAAATTGACACAGATTATGGTATCTTTGACATATGTCCTTTGTATTTTCCCAAGTAGCTGATCCAGCACTGTACTTGTCCCATTGGACCTTAACTTGGTCTACCAGGCGATTCCTGAGCTGTTGAACCCTACGTTCCAGTATAAGGAATGGTTCGACCGACATAATTCCCTTGTCCGATATCTGCAGTTCCTTCCATTGAAGGTTATGAGATTGATCAGCTATATAATGTCTTAATATAGATACATGAAATACATTATGAATTTTATGCAAGTGAGGTGGCAGGGCAAGACGATAGGCGACAGGTCCAACTCTTTCCATGACTTTAAATGGTCCAATAAATTGGGGTGACAACTTTGTCTCTTTTCCGAATCGAATAGTACTTTTATTTGGTTTGATGCAGATGAAAACTTGATCCCCTACTTCATACTTCCTATCAGTTCTGTGAGCATCAACATAACTCTTTTGTCTATCCTGTGCTTCCTTTAATCGTTGTCTAATTTGTCTTACCTGCTCTTCCATTTCTTGGATTAATTCTGGTCCTATTATCACTCGATCTTCTAACTTGTCCCAACTTAATGGTGTTCTGCAAGGTCTGCCGTATAATGCTTCAAATGGAGGCATTCCAATCGAACTGTGGTAACTGTTATTGTATGCGAATTCGACTAAGGGTAAGTACTTTTCCCAGTGTGATTGCTGATCCATAACATACATTCTCAACATATCTTCAAGTACTTGATTTACCCTTTCTGTTTGCCCATCAGTCTCAGGATGGTAAGCAGTGCTTAAATTTAGTTGAGTTCCTAAGGCTGACTGCATGCAAGTCCAGAATCTTGAAGTGAATCGTGAATCTCTATCGGATATAATCTTCTTAGGTACTCCATGAAATTTGATAATTTCATTTATGAATACTCGAGCTACATCAGCAACTTTGTAAGTATCTCTTACGGGAATGAAATGGGTGCTTTTAAGTATAAAACTTCGTCCCACTAGATAGTGTCTCCAAATATTTAAAGCTAGTACTACAACGGCTAACTCTAAATTGTGAGTAGCATAGAGTTCTTCATGAGGTTTTAACTTCCTTGAGACATACGCTATTACTCCTCTATCCTGCATCAACACTGCACCTAGCCCTTGTTTGGATGCATCGATACATACCGTAAAATCTTTGTCCATATCAAGGACTCTTAGGATTGGCGCACTAGTGAGTAGTCTTTTGAGTTCGGAGAATGCTTTATTACATTTCTCAGTCCATTCATATTTAACACCTTTACGCTGAAGGGTTGTAATTGGCTTTGCAATTTTGGAGAATCCCTTCACAAATCTTTTGTAGTAACTGGCTAAACCCATAAATCTTCGTACTTCATGTGCATTTTTCGGTATTGGCCATTCCATAATTGCTTTTACCTTCTCAAGGTCTACTGAAATCCCTTCACCTGATATGATATGACCTAAGTAATGAATCTTTTCCTGAAAGAATGAACACTTGGATAATTTTCCATACAACTGATGTTTTCTAAGGCAGACAATACTATCTGTAAATGATCTTCATGCTTTTTCTTATTCTTGGAATAGATGAGAATATCATCTAAAAAGACTTGTACAAATTGATCAAGATATTCGCGAAAAACACTGTTCATAAGATTCATGAATATTGCTAGTGCATTTGTTAATCCAAATGGTACCACAGTAAATTCATAATGTCCAAAATGTGTCTGGAATGCAATCTTAGAAATATCGTTTTCATAAATCCTTAGCTGATGATAGCCTGATCGAAGATCAATTTTTGAAAAGACATCAGCTCCTTTCATTTGATCGAAAAAATCATCGATTCGAGGCATAGGATATTGATTTTTTACTGTAGCTCGATTCAAGTTTCGATAATCTATGCATAATCTTAAGGATCCATCTTTCTTCTTGACAAAAATTACAGGAGCGCCCCAAGGTGATATACTGGGTCGAATATGTCCTATATCTAGTAGTTCCTTCAATTGAATTTGCAATATCGTCATTAAATATAGACTTGAGAAGCCAGATTCTAAACCACCTAGTAGGGGACCCGCAATACCAACAAATAAAATTTGCCTTACTTGAAGCAATATACTCCAAGATAGTATGCAAGGGGCAGTAAGAGCCAATGACTATAAGAAAGCAAGGACCATATCGGTCGAACCATTACGTATACTGGAACGTAGAGTTCGACAGCTTAGGAATCGTCTGGTAGACCAAGTTAAGATCCAATGGGACAAGTATAGTCTTGGATCAGCTACTTGGGAAGATACGGAAATCATATGCCAAAAATGCCCCAACTTGTGTCAATTTTGAAGAACTTTAAACCATGTTTTGTATATATTTGCTTTACTTTAAATCAGAGACTTAGAACCATCTTGAAATGATCATATATAAACGTGAATTTTTATGACAATCTCTGTTTAATTCTGCTAGTACATGGATACCAAGACGAAACATGTTATTGATCTTACTAAATTATAGTTATCAAAGTAGAGTTTAAATATTTGAGTAATTTTGCTTCTGATGGGAATTAAGATATTATAATTTTGTTTTATCTATGCATATCAATATGATTGATGAGATAGAAATCAAAGAATGATTACATTTTAATATGAAAGTTAATGACATGAATAGAATATGGCAAAGTATGTTATATTGTAGTTGACATGTGTGAATTATACATAAGCTATTTGTTTTTGAATATGTTAATGCACATTTTATAAATGCATGGACAAGTGTTTATGATTGCAGATAATATCTGTTACCAAAATGACCGCATGATGACAAAAACCTTAGAACAACTAAGGCTCAAAGAGATTCCATAATAGGGTATTAACCCTGATTCTACTGGGAGGGGTGGAAGTGTTGCCCATCATGTATCCTTTGAAACCTGGAGTCATGGGAGGACTGTGCGAGTCACGCTCCCCTAGACGTGTGATGTGACTGCCGGATGCCTACTGGGAGTCAGGTCGGTATAACCGACGCTGTCATCTTTAGAGTTTATGAATGGTTAGGTCAGTATAACTGATGCCATGACATACTCTAGTAGAGGACGGATAGGATGGGAGCAGAAGAGATTAGGAAGGATAGGATGATTTTGTAATAGCTGGGGGATCTAATGAAATAAAACGTGATCATTAAAGTCATAACAGCTTCAATCCTCAGTTTCCTTTGTATGGAAACAAGTTTCCTTCTTCTCATCAATGTCACAGAGATATGGAGGCAAAGCCAACACTAGAAATACAAGCCTCAAATGGTATGCCTTCTTCTTCGTATGATGATATGCAGAAATAAACTGACCTTGACTCCTTTGTTGTCATCAAAACTTCACTTACTTCGTATTATAAACTCAGATGAGTATGCCTTAGTCCTTCACCCATGCTCGGTCTTCACACCAGAGGGCTAACAATAATGACTACTGGACAATTAATAAATCTCAGCTTCCACAGGCCTGATCAAGCTCGGAATAGAGGTTTCAGACTAGGCAATTAGGTCTTGTCCTAGGTTCTTCCTCTATTAAGCAAAGATTTAAAGGTTGTCCTCTTTTTTTAAAACATTGTTGACCTCTGAAGTCAAGCATGTGTTTTTTTTTTTCTTTTTTGTAGAAACCGATGATGCTGAGTTAAAAATTCCTAAGTGAACAGTCACACCATTTCTTTCCACTAATGGTGGCTTATATATAGTTCTGCTTTCTGTAGTATGCAAATCTATAGTATTTAAAGCAGCTGAAGCACCCAATGCTTAGAAACAGCGTCCTTTGTTGAAGATTCATCAAATGTCAAAGGATGCTTTGGTTCAACCTTCTACCCTTCAGTCTCTAATAGACCAATGTACTCCCTTTCGTAGGTAATATACTGGTTTTTTTTCATCCATGCAATGGAAGGAACCTCTCTCTATGTCCTGAGATTCATGGTAAAAAGCTTCAACATATCGGTTTTGCAAATCCAAGTGTGTTTCTTCATCTGTTAAAGTGTTGCCTTCAAACACTGAGGAATCATTAGTGTCTTCTCTAACTGTTTCTACAGAAGAGCTGAGAGATTCTCCAGCATCAGAATGTACATTCTGAAATTCTTTTCCCAAAATACTATTTTGTAAAATCTTAATTCTATGAGTGTTAACAGGAGACAATAACCTGCTCTCCCAGAAATGTCAGGAGCACTATCTTCATCTCTCTAACTACCACACACTGAATCAAAATCATTAAATCACTAGAATTATCCAACTCAGAGTACCACTCTTGCTTTAATTTATGTGCTGCCCATGTAGATAACTGTGTCTTGCACACCAGCTCAGTCATTTCCATGCTCAATAGCATCTTTTACAATATGGTGATCGGTTCTTTTGGCTCTTGGTCAATTACTCTCATCCACCATGGATCCATCATAGGCATCTTATCATTACTCTTTCTCGATTTATTTTCTGTTCTTGTTTTGTTTTGGGTGCATCCTTGTTGTAAATAGCATGTTTTCAGTCTCCCAGGAGATCTCACTCTGTCAGACTTGCTTGTTATTTGTTTCAAAAGTTTTTTTTTTTGAAACTGAAAGACCGAGTACTTCTGTGCTGGCCCTTAGAGATTCCTGAAGATGGTATAAAAATTAATTAGAGTAATAGCAGATGTACAGTTGGAATACTGATTAAGGAGGCACCGTCGACCAATGTTTTTGGGTTAAAGCAAGCTTTGAAAATCGCATTGGTAGAAGAAACATAAGCTTGCAGGTAAAACCCTTGACCCCCTAAGCAGCGAGCCTTACTGTTCGGTATTGACATCTCATAAACTCCTCATTGTAAATAGCGCTGGCTTCAGAGGTCCACTGACCATTGCAGTCTATCAACTGTGTATTCATATTTCTCATATAACCATTGAGTACTTGTTATGGCTATATATCTAGACTAGGAAACAGAGCTATTCATGGCAAGTGTTTCTCCGTGTAATAATCCCTATGGGCCTCACAGCAGCAGACTCAAACAGCTGGCAATTTATGCACAGGAGAAGTGGAGCTTCAAGAACTGAGCATGAGCTGTAGCACTACTCTATTACATGCAGCTTTGAGTTGACTCCTCTGTGCATCAATGTCTTATCCAATGCGCCGTCAGTAATATCTTCAAATTGACAGACCAATAGTAGATAGCTGCTCTATAAACCTCAAACAAATTATGATGGAAATACCACTACTGTAAACTCACAGCAGCACACACTAAACCAACATGCTATACTGATCTCTCCAGACGTAGTCATTCGAGATATTGAAATCTCTATTACACCAAAGTTAAAATTACTTTTCTAAGAACAATAAACCCATGTGGTTTCTTTGGCCCACTCCACACATTTAAGAATGCTAAGTTATGTTCATTGTATGTAGGATGAATATTCCTTTTCAAAAACCTATTTATAAGCTCATAATTAAAAAAAAACAACCTTTGAACTTTCTAATGTGAAAGCCTTGGTAAAAAAAAATTAACATTATTTGCGTTCATTTTTTAATAGTTATTTTAGTAACATTAAAAGGATTCTCAGATGAAAACCCAACGTAACTTGAAGTTCTGTGAATTTGCAAATGGTTTTCTTCAATTTTGTCTTTGTCAGTTTCGGTTTCTTTCACTAAGGCACCATTTCTAGACACCCTACCATCACTCCCAAGATCGGTATCTTTGTTGTTAACAACCACTCGATTGTGATGCAAATGCATTACTCTAATGGCATTAGTGGATTGAAACATCTTCAAACTTCATATTGAAAATCATAAGTGGAATTTAACTTAGCAAATATTTGCAGTTCTTTTGTGAGTAGAAACTTCACCCGTGATTATTTCTCGTGCCAATTTTAATTTGACAGTGCTCTTCTCATTGCTCATTTTGTTTATATTTACAATGACCCTGGACTAATCTGGGCTTTCCTTATGGTGACAAAACTGGATTGATAACATTGTATCGTAAACAGATAAAAGGAACAATAGTAAATTAGCTATCCCAAATGATTGAGGCCAGTTTAAATACAGGTATGTCCTGCCACTTACTCTGAAGCTAAATGTTATCCATAAATATAGAACCCAGGAGCGAGGACATTTCTGTGGCTATCTAGAGACTAGACTTGCCCTTTCAAGAGCCCAGGAGCAAAAAAATTGAGTGCCTGGTTAAGAGTCCAGATTTGCCTGTTGCAGTCGGATCTTATATTTCTATCGTGCTATTCTTTGTAGGAAGACAGTAGGTATTCAGTCAAAGCTCGATAATGCTTGATTTCGGGCGGAATGATTCATTTGAAAACTTCAAACAAGTAGGAATCAAGGATCACGTGGGTAATTGTATGAAGAAGGGGCAAGGACAATATTTGTAGTAAATTTTGCACCAAGGTTGCTTTCCTTCGTTTTTCACTGAACTTCCTTGTAAAGCTGTTTAAATTATTTTTCTTTACATTAAATTGATACCATGTGCTAGTGTAATTGTAGTGCATAGAACCTGTAAATCAATCTTTAGAAAAAGGCCTTCCACAAGGTTTCTATCATTTAAACAAAGACTACCATTGTGATACCCCACACTGCATTGAATACAAGCTTGCATTTGTTTATCACTGCTTCAAAGAGTAGTTGATTGTAATCTTTCAAGTGGTCCATTGACTTTCTAAAAGGATTTGAAAATCCAAAATTCTTTACTGTTTGAGAGAGAGATGGAATGTTGCTTCCTGAGCTCCTTTTCTTGTAGAGCAAAATACAGGAGCCGCTTTTCCTCCAGAATATTGTATGAGCATATCATAGAGAAAATTTTGAAGGCGCTAAGTAGATATAGAATCATAACAAAAGTATGAGAGCAAATTCAAAAGTTCAACCAGAATAGAATAAATTTAAAAAAATATATATACTATATGAAGTATCAGAATGTGTTGTGAACACAGTAAAAGGTAAGATGCACGAAGTTTACAAAAGCTATCAATTTTCATTCTAAGTTATTGTCTAAGCAGTCAACTGTGTTAGGATTGAACAAACTTATCTGCTATAGATTTGAGCAAAATTATTATATATAGGTTTGTTCAAATCTTTTAATGTATGAACAAAATAATGGCAGATTTGAAATATCTGCTAAGGGAAATATTACTGCAAAATCTAGCAGTCTAGTGAAAAGTAAGGTCATTAAATTTTGTGGATAGGTGACTTCTGGTGTAAACTAAGCTGATCTCTCAATATTTTCAGATTCATCTATCAATGGATAAGTCTTATCAATACCTCCATCCTCTGTTTTCATGCTCATTTTGACCATCTGCATAATATGTCTACAAGTGTCAGTTGCACTTATCCACACATTCCATACTAATTTATTAAACTACTGTTTAAGATGATGCTTCTAATACATGTCAATCTGTGAAGAGCCCAATAAAAGGAGAATGAGAAATGCTTTCCCTCAGTTTATATTTAGACCTGTAATAACTCACCTTTTGGAAAGGGAAAGGTTCTATCGAATTAGTTTTTTTTTTTTTTTAAGTTTTTGAGTTTTCACTACAGCATTTTCACTCAAAATTTTCATCCAAAATGAGTTATAAAAGAAAAATTTCCTTGCATTTGAATTATCAAATTCTATGACTCAAGCATATTGATAACACCTACAAATTCTACTATGCTTCGGATTTATCATTTTAATTCACTGACTACTGATGTTAATGTCCACTAGGTTTTGCACATTCAAAAAAAAAACAAAAAACATAAAATTGGACTCTGAACAAACTACCTCAGTTACTGCATTCTTACTATGATCAAAGTACCAAAGGAATGACACACTCCTTCACAGATTCTTCACTATCATCTGGGAAGACACTACCTAGTGAGAGCCCACATTCTCCAGTTGTAATGAAATAAATTCAACACCAATCTTTAAAGTCTTGACCTTGAATTTTTCTTTCTCAATCTATTCTTCATCTTTTTCAGCAACTTTTTCCATCACGCATGGTACATCTGACCCTACTACTGCTGCCTCCTTGATGTGCTTTCCAAGGTTTTCATTGATGAAGTTTTCCTCCACATTGTGTACTTGGAGTCATTTCAATGTTATTATTCGTTCACTACTTCAACATCATTGGACTTTCACAACTAACAGCTATACCTATGTTTAGTGTTAAACATGTAGGAATGAAAGCCATAAGTTTCATACACGTTCAATACACGAAAGAATGATTTCCAATTATTATGCTTAACGTTGCTGGTGCATGGCTACTTATATAAATCATGACTTATGTTAGGGATGTGATATTTAGAATTTTAATTTTATTTTTATTTTACATATCAACATGAACGATGAGATGGAAATAAAATAATGAATACACTTGACTACTAGACTCCAAGAATAATTGAAGCTCAATGAGATTCCATGATAAGGTATTGACCCTAATTCTACTAGGAGGGGTGGAGGTGTTGCCCACCGTTTATCCTCCAAAACTTGGAGTCATGGGAGCGTTGTGCGAGTACACTCCCCTAGATGTGTGATGATGACTGCCGGATGCCTATTGGGAAATCAGGTCGATATAATCGACGCTGCCATCCTTAGAGTTTATGAATGGTTAGGTCAGTATAACTGACGCCATGACATACTCCAGTAGAGGATGGATAGGATGGGAGCGGAAGAGATTAGGAAGGATAGGATGATTTGAGAATAGCTTGGGAACTTGGTTTGAGCAAGGCATGACCATTAAAATTATAAATCTATCAACGTTCAAATCACAAATTTTAAAGTGTCCTCACGATTATAAATGAAAATTCAATCACATAACACAATCCTTACATACCCTAAAGGAATTATCGATATACTTTATAAACCCTTAACTTCAAGACAAAGTTCTTTTAAAGAAGGGGTGTATGTAACAACCCATCTCAAATCACGAACAACATAGTAATATTAGCATGCATGTGAGACATGCATATGATAGCTATATATGCATGCATCATATACATTGCACTATAATATATATATATATATATCGACTATTCATGGAGAATGTCTAAATGTAAGATAAATGAATTAATTATCAAAAGTGTTAATTAAATACCTAATTCTCGTAAATAGAAGGAATATACATTTAGTAAGAAATATTGTTGAGTTTATTCATAGGTTTACCAGCTCATATATAACCCAAAATGTATATTAAACCCATAAACCTTATTATTAAACCTGATATGTTATAAACATAAAATAACATTTAAAATCATTATGGCCATATACTATTTAATAAATTAAAATACCAACCGTCATAATCAAAGGTGATACCATTCGATGTTGTAAGAGGATCTGATTCAATTAAAGGCAAGAAGCATGACAAAGCAACCACCGCTTAATAAATATAATATTCTTTCATAAAGGCGGTGAACAGTTATGTAGAGATGAAGGGACCTCTACTATTTAAAGGGAGGAAGGAGGATTTCAAGAGGGGGAAAAATAGAGAGAAGGGTGATAGAAAATCAAGCTATTTGAGGGATGAGCCAGGGGCTCGATTTTGAACTGAGAACTGGGAAATTTTGAGCTGTTCTTGGAGTTTTGAGCATGGGGGCCGGTGGACTTCCATTTCGAAGTGGCCGCTCTTGGCCAAGGTGACTGCACTGCCTCTGGGATTTCGACCTGCTGCCCACCAATCAACAACGAAACTCCCCCTTCCTTCACTACTGAGCTCTCTGACTGATCATCTGCACTCTAATACCATGTGAAAAATCAGAAACCCAATTTCTATTGCAATAATTGGAAATAATTCTCTTAATTGTTAAATTAAATCTTAACAATTTATTTACTATTTGTTACAACAAATACTGAATCAATCACATTGCAACCTACACAAATAAACTGTGGAAGAAATAACCGCTGGATGAAATACTAGCACACACATATAAAATGATAGCTATTTTTGGATGAATGTCCCCGGAAAAACCCAACTCGGGAAAACTAGTGCAGCAACTGAGCGTTTTATTATTATGCAGCAATGAAATAATTTGAGTACAACGGGATGTTGTAACTGGCAATCCCATAGAGAAATACAGGCAAGAAAAATCTAGTGAGAAAATTTCCTCACTCAGGCAAATCCAGGCACTGACCTCAGCTCAAATTGATCTGTCCAAACTGGCTCTGTGCAGTCGCTGCATCACCCTAGTGCAGTCACTTCTGCTCATAGCTCGGAACAACTTTTCCTCAAGCCGTCTGGTCAGCTGCTATTTGGGAAAATGTCTCTCCTGGCCTTTGGAACCTCTGCCCAGCTTTTGACACTGAAACTCAGCTTCTCGCCAACAATTTCGAATTGCCTCTAGAGGCTACTGCGCTGCTTTGCGTCAACCTCACTATGGCTTCTCTGCCACTCTGCAAATGCACTTACCAGAATTGGAATCCTTCCTCTGGCTTCACTGTCTCTGCCCCTCTCTCACTGCTTCAATTTCTTTGGCTCTCTCTCCGACAACTGAACGCTACTACTCAGGAAATCAATTTGGTCATGAAATTGAACTGCACAAGTGATTTCTCCAAGCCCCATCGGCTTCTTCTTATAATCCTCTATTGAGACTTCAACAACCAAGATTAGATCTTAATCGATGGCTAGGATTAACTTGAAGTCGATCTGTTTCGAGTTTCTAGAACATTCACACTTTAACTTAATTAATTCTGATTAATTAGTCATATTCCCTAATTTTAGACTTGGGAAATATTTAAAAACTAACTAATAATCTAATTAAGTCATTTCTAGGCGGAATTTCCAAAAATGATTTTTGGGTTTTGGAGATTTCATGCATTCTAGCCTCTCCACAAAATTTCAAAGCTATAACACATCCAATGCTACCAAAACTAACACCCTTTTAGGAAGAGTAACTCATGCCATAAAGGAGAGAGGGTAACGAATGCCGTTTGAAGAGAGGTACACATGCCTTTGTAAGAAAGTGTAAGAGTATGTCAAGTCCTTAATGAAGGGTACGAGAGAGTGTAACGTAGAGTCATGTGAGACATTAAGGAGAGAAGGGTGCAAAGTATGAAGGTAAGGTGAATTAAATTTATTTTTGATAATAATATCATAGTATCATAAGGATAATGATAATATTTATAATTAAATCAAAATTTAACTATTAGGATTGATTAATGATAAGTTTAGTGATTTTCCATCAACTATACTTGATTACCAATTGATACAAGGTGATTTACTATTTTTGGAAAGTCATACTTGAGATGCTAGACATAGCTTTCTATTTTTAGAAAGTCACTCCAGAATTGTCAGCAATGAAATTTTATTAAGGAAATTCACCCTTGAGCTGCCAATTTTCAACACTCCCTCTCAGCTAGGGAGAAATTTCTTTCTGCAACAAAGATCTCTGCTTTGGAACAATGATGTCTTAATCTAATGAAGGAGAATCATCATAGGGGAGATTCATCTATCACCCTATATCCATTGATCTTCCCATCTTCACATAGACTTGGGGGGGTTACCACTTGTCAACACATGAAAAGGGTCACTCACAACTAAGTCTTACCTCTGCCTTGGGGGATTACCACTCTCAACACATGACAAGGATCCATGCTCAACCAAGATTTACCATAAGAGTCAAGTGATAGAACACTTGCATCCACAAACTTTGGGGCGATTACCACTTGTCAACACATGACAAGGATCTCGCACAACCAAGTCTCATCTTTGCTTGTGTAATGTCCCCATTTTTATTCTTCTTCATAGTACAACCAGGGTGGATTTCCAGGGCAGGGGATGGCCAGGTCAGTGGAGCAGGTTTATGTCATTAGGGGTTCTGATGGAGTTTTGAGGAGTTTTCATGGGGTTCGATGGCATTCACTTGGCATATTCATCATTATGAGTAGTTCCACACATCTTGTTTTTGGTTCTGTGACTTTCTGATAATTCCTGTAAAATGGGGTTATTATTGTCATAATTTAATTAATTATGCTCGAGGTGGCATTCCAAGGAGATTAATTGATGGAACACCTCAGTGTAATAGTTCATTGGAACTGGAACGAGAAGATCTATAGGATGTGATGCTGAGAAGTGACTTCCGGTGGCCGAAGAGAGTATTGTGGGCAATTTTCCATTTTCCTTAGTTAAAAATGACTTTAATTAGTCATTAAATTAAGGAAAAATAATTAATTGGAGAAAAAAGGGCCAAAGGTGACTTAAGTGAAATAAAATAATATTAAAGGGTCACTTGATAAAGTCAATGGAGGAGCTTCTAGAATAATAATAAAATAATAAAATAAGGCGCTTTTAGAGGCTTGGGAATTTATCCATGAGATCTATTAAAGAGGAGGAGAAGGTCATTTGGAGAGATGTTGGATTTGAGATTTCTTCTTGTGGAGAGGTTTGAGAACGTGGTTCTCTACTTCAGCAGTAGCCCCAGGATGGAAACCCTCGGGTGATTCAATGAGAGTGGGTGACCACCCATCTCTTCACTTGGTGGATCCATTCAGGGTTCACAGGTTGCAGTTATTTGATTTTCAGTTTATTTTGGGAGGCCCATTGCACCATTATTGTAGATTTATTTGTGGCTAGCTTTATCTTAGCTATCTTTGCTATTTTGTTATTCCAACATGTAAAACTCCAGTTTATATATTATAATAAAGCTGAGATTATTTCTGATTATCGTGTTATGGAGTTGCATGCATTTCATCTATTATATTTTACATGACAATTTTCTATTTATAAGTAGAAATTTTTTGTGAAGGGTTTGTTCCAAATCTTTTTCAGTTGGGACATTACAGTGGTATCAGAGCTGGTGATCCTACTAGCCTGAGGGTTTCTTATTGCAAGATTGATTTTGATCTAAGATTCGAGCTCGAGGATTGCGAATGATTTTTCAGATTGATTATCATAGTAATTGTCGAAGTAATATTTGCGTGCAGTTCTGGAATTGTTACATAGTGCCCAATTCAAGAAGGTCGTAGCATATTGTTTAAAATGGGGCCAAGTCCAAAGTTATTGAGGCTAGCATTTTTAAGTTCAACTTCATTAAAAAAATATCGTCATCGAACATTTCTTAAGGTGGGGGCCCATTATACTCTATTTTGGAGCGGTTGGTTAATTCCGAGCCGCGAGGAGTTGCTTGAAAGCCATCCTCGTCAGCATTGTCGACGCAACTGGAGGATAGAGATCGTGATCTCTGCTTGGAAGCAACCTTGTTGACATATTTCCTAAGCGTGGCATAATAAAAAAAGGGGGGATCGTGACCTGGCCATGACGTCTGGAATCAATTGTTTTGCGTATGGAGCAGCCAGACCTACCAAGGCAATGTGATCTGTAGTGGCGGCGACATCAAAGTCGAATCAGGGACGTGTCTAGGGTCGATGGTACATCTTCAAACCACGCCAGAAACTAAAGATATCAAGCCAATTTTTTTTTGAGAGGTGAAGAGTCAAGTGATTATGGGGACCAAACACTGGAAAACAAAGCGTTGTCGTACGTAGCTCAATCTAGGGATCGTAGCGTGGTCACATTTGTTGACGTGGCCGCACGTAAAGATAGGTCCCACGGTTGGAGTAACACATCAGAGTAGTCGACACCTGACTGAGTTTCATGTTGCGTGGAGGGGAACAAAGCTAGCCAATGTGATTAGCTTGGGGCCGACCAAGAAGCTCTTGCGAGATTGCTAGCGCGCTCACAGGGAACGAGCAACACCATAGCTTCGAGCCACAGTTGCGTCACGTAAGTTGGGTCTGCTGATCGGGATTGGATGACATCTTGTTACAATTACCACGTGAAACATTATTGACAGAAGGCCGCACGATCTAAGACTGATTAGATCGTATTCCTTCACGCAAAGCTAGCATCGGTAGGGTGAAATATTAATTTTGTGGGTCGTCCAGATCAAAAGGCAGAGTGCACCTGCCAAATCGGTGGTCCTGGAACGAATAATCAGTGTCAGAATCGACTTCAAATTATCAGAATTTGAGCATAGCTATGTGCTATATTTTGTTGGATCAGTCGAAGGCTCGAGCGTGATTCGTTTATGGTTTGAATCACTGCTGGAGAGTGTATAATGTAATAGGTGAATCAACAAGTGAAACCACGAAGGAAAGGGAGCCGAGCTTGATTTTCAATTGAAGAGGTCGATATCGGACAGGCCGCATCCCCATCTTTAGAACAACTAAACTCAGTGAAGCTGCAGTTACATTACAACGTCGGTGGATCAAATAGCCTGGCGTTGGCTTGGAGTCATGTCCGCCAGAAACAGTTGGAGGGAGGAAGGCAAAATTTCTCGGACAAGTTTTGATTGACCAGGTAGAGCCTCAGGAGTTGAGCATGGACCAGTTTTAGCATAGCAGACATATCCCTTGCATAGGTGTCCATACACTAGATTGGCGGGAGATCATGAGTTGTTATCCTTTTGATGGAGTATCAACCTTAGTTCGGGGCACAGTATAACAGGGGCACTTAGATGAGGAGGTCACTATATGTTTCAGTGAGTAGTGGAAGGTGGACCGACAGTTCATCAGTGTTTCCATAGCATTAGCCCTGCATCAACAGAGTGGGGATGAACTTGGCCTATGTCCGAGGTTGGATTGGAAAGAGGTGATGAGATGGTACGCAGTTGGTGGGGCAACATTCATAGCCGAAGCTATAGCACATCAGGAGCCATGGAGCATTGATGCTCCTTCTTGGTGGCATTGGGATCCAGGTGGATCTACTAGTAGCAGGTTGAGTTAGAGATGGACATGGGATCTAGGTATTGGAGGATCCAATCATGTTTCGATAGCTTGGAGGCATGACGTGGACCAATGGTTCGTATGGGATTTGAGCATTGGGTCTAAGTTGCGTTGGGCCACTAGATTGGTCCATAGATTTGGATTGCTTGAGGGCAAGCAATCTTGGGGCGGGAGGACTGTAATGTCCCCATTTTTATTCTTCTTCATAGTACAACCAAGGTGGATTTCCAGGGCAGGGGATGGCCAGGTCAGTGGAGCAGGTTTATGTCATCAGGGGTTTCGATGGAGTTTTGAGGAGTTTTCATGGGGTCCGATGACATTTTCTTAGCATATTCATCATTATGAACAGTTCTGCGCATCTTGCTTTTGGTTTTGTGACTTTCTGATAATTCCCGTAAAACAGGGTTATTATTGGCATAACTTAATTAATTATGCTCGAGGTGGCATTCCAGGGAGATTAATTGATGGAACACCTCAGTGTAATAGCTCGTTGGAACTGGAATGAGAAGATCTACAGGATGGGATGTTGAGAAGTGACTTCCAATGGCCAAAGAGAGTATGGTGGGTGATTTGCCATTTTCCTTAGTTTTTTTTTGTAAGCTTGGTCGTAGCATCTCTATTAATATTAACTAACCATAATCATGTTTTTCCAATAGTATCAGGTGGCCTCAACCTGCCCGTAGGAAACCAGGTTGGCCACTTGTCAGCGTTAAAAGCTGTCCAAAATTTGAATAAGTCTTTTTCTATCATCCTTGCAACATTAGCTATTCTATCTATACTGAACAACAACTTTGGAAAGTAAAAGCTACTCGGTATGAAAATTAAATTTTATTTGGAACTCTATTTTACTCATCGTCCGAGGACTCCACCGGGGTTGGCGCTTTAGCACTAGATCCCGACATCTCGCTTCTCCTCATGTCCTGCAGGCTTTGCTCGATCCTACTCAGTGCCAGGTTGTTTTGGTAGGCTTGAATCTGAATTGCTGCTATCTCCCTGAGGAGATCCGCTCTGCTGGGTTCCTTCATTTTGGTTTCCTCTTGTGCCTCATGTCCTTTGTTTACTACTTGTTCTTTGTTGAGTGTCATAGCTCGGGCCACTACATTCTTCATAACCTAGTATTGCTGGATTGTTTGTCTGAATAGAGTATGGCAGCCATGGGTGTTCCCCGGGTCTTGTACCATGTCTTCCCATTCTTCTGTGGGAATATCCTGGTTGGTGATGCTGTCATTTAGTTCCCTCTCCCATCCCGCTATTTGCGCTCTTACCTCGGGTGGATTACCAGCCATGTACGCATCGATAAGGGTCTTCCTATGCTCCTGTCCTGTTTTCCTGCCTCGCTTGTGTTGGTCTCTGCTGGAGGTTCCCACCCCCCCTGTGAGGACCTCCGGTTGCGGGTGTGGCGGGCGCCAGTGAAGTCGTGCACGAGGGCGCGCAGGCGAAGGCAAACAACAAAGCGACGTTCCGACGAGCTGAAATGCGACGAAAGAGGAAACGACATGCGACACTTAGAAATGCGACTAAGTGTTGGGCAAAACTTATACGAAGGCTAAGGGGGCTTACAAGCCGACTTGTAAAGGAGGCTTTGTGGGCATATTGTGGTAGCTTTGGGGGTCGGCCAAGGGGCTGCACACCCCATGTAAACCCACGCTAAGATGGATATATATGTGAGAGCCTTAGAGCTCATTCCAACAACGAATTCTCTCATCTCTTCTACGCATAGAGTCAAGGGGTAAACTAGAAGTGCGCAGAAATAAGGGGAGCTGCGCATATCTCATGCGCTCCACTTGAAGGTGCACTTGGAGGTTGTCTTGAGTCGGTCGAAGAGTGGGCAAGGTGTGCCCGGGGTTCGGTGGATGTGCAGATTTGTGCAGGACTTGGTAAGGGTATCTAGGTGGCTCGGGTGAGCACCACCCTTCGTGCAAGAGGTGCACATGTATTGTAAAGGCTGGTTGCCTATTTTGTAAAAGAAACTAAGTATTGGCTTGGAGCTTGCCAAGCATTACTTGTATTGTATTATTGAAGGAACACTGGTTATAATATATTGTCGGGCAGACTTGTTCGGGAGTTGCCCCTCCCCTTTATACTTGTTGCAATTGTTGATGTTCTTGGTATAATTGCATGATGATAATGAATGAGTATGGGCTTCATTAAGTATAAAGGATAATTGTATGTTTACTTGGTTGCAAAACACAAGCTAAGTAATGTTAATGTGAAAGTAGGCATAGTCCATGAATGTTAGTATTGGTGAAAAGAAAGCGTTCGGTGGTGCCGCACCTCGCTATAAGCGGTTGAAAGACTACCGCAGGTGTAGGGGCGTGACACCCCCGGTGGTCCATTTCCCTACTTTGCCTGCTCCTTTGTTGCTCTTTTTAGCCACCTCTTTTCCTTCTCTCTTCATTCTTGCTTTGTCCTGGGTGTAGTTTTCTTCGCTTCTCTCTCCTCTGCATGCTTGCTTGCCTCCAAACTGTGCTGTACGCAGATTATGATTATATCGTTGACTTGAGTTGATGTGGGTACATCCACCGGCCTGTGTCCTCGTCCTGCGTCCACCACCTTTCTTTGCTCTTGCCCTCGCTCTTTCTTTCTGCATGCAACCATCCTCTTTCTCACTTACCTTTTGTTTTAACCTGCTGTCCCTCCTATCTTTCGTCACACCTCCCACCTATCCTCCTAATTCTCCCGCCGCCCTTTCCCTCATTCCTACTCCTCGGAATGATGACCCTCTGGCGCTTCCAGCTCTGTCCCTCATTAACTCCCTTGTGCCTCTGGCTGCTCCTGCCGTGGGTTCTTCTCTGTACTCCTGCCACTTGCTGGCTTCGATCTGCCCACTCGCTCGCTGGCCCCTAGGCCTTCCTCTCTTCCTTTCATTCTCAACCACACCTGTCTTCTTTCTGAGCTTTCCTCCTCCCTACCCTGTCCTTCTTCCTGCCCTTCCTGTTGTCCTCTTCCCCCACATCTCGATGTGCTCTCTGTCCTTGCGCCCGAGTGAATGATCCCTGACATCTCCACCTCCCATCGCCTCTGGCCCACCTCCTCTTCTCTGTCACACCCCGATTACGGGTTCTCCTCTTGCTCCTTGTCTTTTTCTAGGATCTCCACTAGTTTCCTCATTCCCTCCATTTGTAATAACTCTTCTCCTCTTATATCTAGGTTTCTACCTACCTGGCCGCATCCCCAATTTACAAGATTGTCCGTTGCCACGTTGCCCATCCTTCGGACATGTGTTGGGATGATGTATCTTATTTGTCGAATTAGCTTGCTAATCTCTTGGACCAGCCTTGCGGTCCTCCAGCTTTGGCTGATTTTTTTCCAGTGCGTTCCTTGCTAGAGCTTCTTCACCATATCTATTGCCATTTTCGAGTCTCCTTCCACCTGCAGTCTTTGGAACCTCTCCCTTACTGCAATTTCCAGTCCCCTCTTCAGAGCATGAAGCTTTGCTTCGTTGTTGCTGGCATTGTCGCAGCCCATAACGAATAATCTGATCGTTTTCCCTTTATCATCTCTGAATATTCCTTCTGTCCCCGCCACCCCAGGGTTTCCTTTTGCAACTCCATCGAAATTAAGTTTGATAAATGCTTTCTGAGGCCATTTATAAGAATTTGCAGACTTATCATTGGGGGGATGATGCTTCCACGAGGAGGCGTTTAGCGTACTAGGGTTCAAGTTCAGACCTTTCATTATTCTTTCTTCCTGTGGATTTATTTTCCAATCCTCCTCATACCATTTCTCTGCCAGTATCGTCTCTCGTATGTTCTGGATTATCTGTTTCCATCTTTCTTCTTCAGTTCTTCTTTCTTCTTTGAAGATCAGATTATTTCTTTCCTTCCATATTGCCCACAGGATGAACCCCAACGATAATCTCCAGGCTCGATTTAGGATTGTGTTTTGGTAAGGCTTTTTCTGCCAATTATCAATTGTTGTTTTCATGTTGTTTGGATTCTTGTCACTTTCTGCAAAGACTTGATTATGGTTTTTCCACAGGTTATCACAGTATCTCCAAGCATTGGTCATGTGCTCCATTGTTTCTGCTTGTTCTTTACATAAGTCGCATATCGAAGGTCCTTGTAGCCCTTTTTTTTGCAACTGATCCCATGTAAGTGCGCGCCCATGGCGGAGTATCCACATGAAGAAGGCGACTTTCGGCCATGTCTTTTCTTGCCATATACTCTCCCATATATGTGTCTCCTGTTGCCTGTGATGTTATGCTTGTAGTTGATAGCCCTCTTTAATTGTGAACATCCCTTTAATCCTGTATCCCCATCTTAGAATGTCTGACCCCTCTGCTTTTGCAATTTTTCGGGTTGCCATCTCTTTCTCATATAACTTCCATTGGGGTGTTTCTGGAGCTTCTGGCCAATCCTGTTTTTGTTTCCACTTTCTCCAATATTCTCCAGGTTCTATGCTCCAGAAGTTTTTAACTGTTTGTTCTCCATGGATATTGGTATATTGGTAGACTTCTTCTAGCTTAGGCTTACTGATTAGTTTTTCTCTCTGTTGCCACGCTTCTTCCCAGAATTTGGCTTTGTCGCCTCCTCTAATTTCCCAGAAACTATGGTTTCTGATCAAATTTCTATTATCTAAGGCTAAGTTCCATATTGCTGATCCTTTCTTGTTGTCTTGGAGTCTCAACTTTCCTTCTATTGATCTTGGCATGCCATACTTTCTCTCCCATAATTGTTTCCATAGGTCTACTCCTCCCTGGATCCATATCCACCATAGCTTTGCCCCCATGACCTGATTGAGAATATATGGGTCTTGGAGTCCTAGTCCCCCTTCATTTAGGGATTAGCTGAGCTACTTCCATGATAGAAGATCCTTTTTTTTTTTTTTTTCGTTCTAGGCCCTTGCCAAGAACTTTTTGAAGATGTCAATCATCTTTTGGCATACTGTTTTTGGCTTCGCTTGACTGGTTAATGGGTAAATTAGGATAGATTGTAGCACTGATCTCAGTAATATTACGCAACTTGGCATATTCAGTGATCTGAATGTCCAATTCTGCATTCTTCCTTGGATTTTTCCCAACAAGGGTTTCCAATTTGCCACTTTGTTTTGTTGATCATTTAGCTGGATTCCTAGGTATTTCGAGGGAAAATTTCCTATTAGGAATTCCATTACTCTTGCTAAGAAAGCTTGTGAAGGTGTTGTTGTGTTGAAGAAAAATATATCAGATTTTTCTTTGTTTATCTCCATCCCTGAAGCACTAGTGAAGTCCGTAAGAATCTCCATTATCCTTCTGGCTTCCTTGAGAGATGCCTGCCCATACATCATTATGTCATCTACGAATTGTTAGTGTGTTAATGGTAGATCATTCCCCCATAGTCTGAGGCCGCGTCTCGGTAGGAGGGGATCTCCTCCCCTCCTTCCTCCTCTGTCATTCCAACCTTATTAACGGCCTCCTGGTTTACAGCTTTGCAGGTGTTTTCAGAGTTTAGGTCGCGGTTGAGTTTAGCTCATGGTTGCTGCACTGCCATTAGGGTTGCAGAGTGATTTTTTTCTAGATTGAAGTCCCATGATATAAAAATGCCATTTTCTTTAGTTAAAATTTAAAAATTACTTTAATTAGTCATTTAATTAAGGAAAAATAATTAATTGGAGAAAAAGGGCCAAAATTGACTTAAGTGAAATAAAATAAAATTAAAGGTTCACTTGATAAAGTCAATGGAGGAGCTTCTAGAATAATAATAAAATAATAAAATAAGATGATTCTAGACGCTTGGGAATCTATCCATGAGATCTATTAAAGAGGAGTAGAAGGTCATTTGGAGATATTTTGGATTTGAGATTTCTTCTTGTGGAGAGGTTTGAGAAAGTGGTTCTCTACTTCAGCAGTAGCCCCAGGACGAAAACCCTTAGATGATTCAGTGAGAGTGGGTGACCACCCATCTCTTCCCTTGATGTATCCATTTAGGGTTCACAGGTTGCAATTATTTGATTTTCTGTTTGTTTTGGGAGGTTGCAATTATTTGATTTCTGTTTGTTTTGGGAGGCCCATTGCGCCATTATTGTAGATCTATTTGTGACTAGTTTTATCTCAGCTATCTCAAGTAGTTTGTTATTCCAGCATGTAAGACCCCAGTTTATATATTATAATAAAGCTGAGATTGTTTCTGCTTATCGTGTTATAGAGTTGCATGCATTTTATCTGTTTTATTTTACATGGCAATCTTCTATTTATAAGTAGAAATTTTTTTTGAAGGGTTTGTTCCAAATTTTCCTCAGTTGGGACATTACAGTGGTATCAGAGCTGGTGATCCTGCCAACTTGAGGGTTTATTATTGCAAGATTGATTTTGAACTAAGATCTGAGCTTTTGGTTTGCGAATGATTTGTCAGATTGATTCTCAAAATATTGGCTAAAGTAATATTTGCGTGCAGTTGTGGAATTGTTACATAGTGTCCAATTTAAGAAGGTCGTAGCATATTGTTTAAAATGGGGCCAAGTCCAAAGTTATTGAGGCTGGCATTTTCGATCTCGAACTTCATTAAAAAAATATTGTCGTCGCACATTTCTTAAGGTGGGGGCCCATTATACTTTGTTTTGGAGCGGTCGGTTAATTCCGAGTCGCTTGAAAGCCATCCTAGTCAGCATTGTCGACGCAGCTGGAGGACAAAGATTGTGATCTTTGCTTGGAAGCAACCTTGACATATTTCCTAAGCATGGCGTAATAAAACAAAATGGGGATCGTGACCTGGCCGCGATGTCTGGAATCAATTTTTTTGCGTATGGAGCAGTTGGACCTACTAAGGCAACGTGATCTATAGTGGCGGCAACATCAGAGTCGAATCAGAGACGTGTTTGGGGTCGATGGTACATCAAACCATGCCACGAACTGAAGATATCAAGCCGAATTTTTTTTTGAGACATGAAGAGTCAAGTGATCGTGGGCACCAAACACTGGAAAACAAAGTGTTGTTGTACATAGCTCAATCTAGGGATCGTAGCATGGTCACATTTGTTGAGGTGGCCACACGTAAAGACAGGTTCCACAGTTGGAGTAACACATTAGAGTAGTCAACACCTGACTGAGTTTCATGTTGTGTGGAGGGAAACAAAGCTGGTCGATGTGATTAGCTTGGGGCAGACCAAGAAGCTCTTGCGAGATTGCTAGCGCGCTCACAGGGAACGAACAACACCATAGCTCTGGACCACAGTTGCGTCACATAAGTTGGGTTTGCTGATCGGGATTGGACGATTGCTTGTTACAATTACCACGTTAAACATTACTGACAAAAGGTCGCATCGATCTGAGACTGATCTAATCGTATTCCTTCACGCAAATCCTTCAGGTTGTTCGATGTACACTTCCTCATCAATGGTCCCATTTAGAAATGCGGTCTTAACATCCATTTGATGGATATTCCACCCCATTGTGGTAACCAATGAAACCAACGATCTAATGTGTTGAAAAGTGTAACTAGGTTCGGTCTTCATAATGACATGTAATTGTGATTTTATGTAAAAAGATGTAAAGAAGAGAAATAAAATATTGCAATGCTTGCATCATGGGTTTCATGAGCAAGAGATTTTATTTTTTAGTCAAGGCTCCCATTGAGAGCCTTTAGGAATTTTATCATCTAGTCATAAAAGAATAAAAGAATCATTGTCATGTATTGAAGTCATGTTACACATTGTAAAGAGTCACACTTGTCTATGTAAAGTACTCCTCCAAGACCTTGTCACTAGCCCTCTTCAAGTCGGCCTACAACGAATGGAGTTACCTAGAAGATGATGTCGACTCTCCTCCTTGTGATCATGTCGGCCTAAAGGACATGAGGCAACATGTATATATAGCCACACTCGGCCTCATGACAAGAAATTCGGTGAAGAAAATAAGTAGAAGTGCGAAGAAGAGCTAGAGAAAACTGTGAATATCAAGAGAAGGATAGTGAAGGAAGGGATACTTCTGGAAGATTTGATTTGGGCATATATACTCTCCCACGTGCGAAGAAAGAAGGATCGAAGGCATAGAGATAAGATCGAAGAACTAGTTGCTGCATCGAGGTGACATTGTTTGGGTATAGGATCTCGCAGAAGGAAGCTGAGAGAAGCAGTGTGGAAGAATAGAGACCGAGATTCTCTAGGGTAGCCGAGAGGAAGAGTAGAGACCGAGATTCTCTAGAAGGAAGCCGAGGAGAGCAGAAGAAGCCGAGATAGGGAAGAAGCAGAACATCAAGGCTAGTGACAAGGGTCTTGGGAGGACACTAGAGTCAAGGGTCTTTGTCATGGTCTTGGTATTCGTCAATTGAAGATCTATAAGAAGAATTTCTGATTGGGTTTTCCTCTCAAAGAGTGAGAGGTTTTGGCCCTGGCTGACATCCTTACATACTGTGTCTCTTGTCTTCTACTGTTTATTTGGTAATTGTCTTGATGAAAGGAACACATTGATAATATAACGAAGAGAAGATTATAATACAAGAAGTAAAAGCATATCACAAGCAATTATCAAGAAGAGAAATCTCGTAATCATTAATGCCTTAGATTTCTCAACATAATGGTAGTGTACGTTGTTGTAGGTGCAAATGTTTCTTCATAGTCAATGCCTTTCTTTTGAGAGAAATCCCTTGTAACGAATCTTGCTTTGTACTTGTCTATACTTCCATCAACAACATGTTTGATCTTATAGATCCAATTCGATGTGACAACTGATTTGTCACTAGGTCTAGGAATGATTTGCCAAACCCCATTCTTCATGATGGATTAATATTCTTAATTTCTTCCTGCATAGCTTTCTTCCAAACCTCTCCATGCTCAACTTCCTTGAATGTAGATGGTTCGGCTTCAATCAACTTTGTCATATATGCAGCATAACCATAATATCTTTTCGGTTTCTTACTTTCCCTGAAGGACCCTTTTGCAGCTTCATGTCCTTCCGCATCTTCTAATGTAGCTTTCAACCAATTTGGCCTCTCCTTTTGGTTGGGATAACCACCGATTGGATAGGCTCACTTGGTCCTTCTTCAACATTTGTAGTAGAGTTCCCATGATGAACTTCTTCTTCTCTAAATATGGGAACTTCGTCATCAAAATCAATAGGAATATCCTTTGATTTCTTGTAAGCTTGATTTTCATCGAATATGACATCCCTGCTTACTTCAATGTGTCTTCCTTCCTTTATGTAAATTCTATATGCTTTTGAGGAAATACTATAACCAACGGATATACCCTTGATACTTGTCGAGTCCAATTTCTTTCGCTTGTCCTCCGGATTATGGATATATGTTGGACTTCCAAAGATACGGTGATGATCCACACTCAACTTCTTCCTTATGAATACTTCTTCGGGTGTAGTATTATCAAGACTTCTATGAGGACTTCTATTTTGAATGTACATGGCAGTCATCGCTGCTTCACCCCATAAGAACTTCGGTAGATCTTGATCAAGGAGCATCGTTCGAATGCCTTCTTCAATTGACCTATTCTTCCTTTCGGCCAATCCATTTTGTTCGGGATAGTAGGGAACAATGAGCTTCCTCTTTATACTTGCATCCTTACAATATGCAATTAACTCTTTAGAAGTGTATTCCCCACCATTGTCAGACCTCAGAGTCTTTATCTTTCTTTCGGTTAGGGTTTCCACTTCAGCCCTGAACTCCTTGAACTTATCAAATACTTCATCTTTAGTTTTGAGTAGGTAGAGCCATGTCTTCCTCGAATGATCATCAATGAATGTTACATAGTAAAGATGACCTCCAAGTGATTTGTTAGACATGGGCCCGGATACATCGGAATGGATGAGGTCTAATATTTCTTTAGACCTAGTTTCACTATTATGAAATGGCTTTCTAGTGTGCTTCCCCAAAGAGCATCCCTTGCATACACATCGCGATCTAACTTCATATCAAGAATACCATGAACCGGTTGAATAAGAGTAGGGATGACCATACCTTCGATGCCATAGTTCAATGGGACTTATTTCCATATGAACCAAAGCTTGAGGAGATGGAGTGATAACCCAATAAAGACTTCCTTCATGAACTCCAATAACCCTAGCTTTGTTAATACTAGAGTCTTTTCCCCAAACCAATACTTTTCCATCAACAAAAGCAATCCTTTCTGCATTATCTTCTAAACAAGAAATAGAAAGTAAATTCTTTTTCAAACCTGGAACATAGAGAATGTTGTTGAGAGGTAGCTTCAACCCATCATCTAGCTTCAATGATGTTGATCCCAGACATCTAACAACATAGCTTTGTTGACACCCAATTCCACTGCGTGAGAGGATAGCTCCTTTGATAGTGTGTGAAGTTGCTTTCTTTCACCTGTCATGTGTCTCGATGCTCCACTATCAATGATCCATGCATTGTCATCAGTAAGAGAACCTGTAAGGGCAGCCAAGAATCCTTGACTCTTGACTTTGTTGAATAAGTAGTACATGATCTTCTTGATCCATCTTCCAGCAGTGTTGTAACCCAATCTTATGTAGATCACCATAGAGGAAGAATCCATGCCAACAAAGTGATCTTCGACTTCTTTTGACCTTAGCTCTAATACCATGTTGGAAAATCAAAGATATTATATTAGGGTTTGATTCTCCTTTCTTGATAATTACTTGTGAGTGTGTTGGCTTCTTTTGCTTCTTTATTATCTTATCTTTCATCAAGAAATTACCATATTATATGTATGTATGAAGATAAAAAACAAGAGACACAAAGATATAGGCACATGCCAGAGCAAACCCCCCTCAAGGGGAAAACCTAGTCAAGATAAATTTTCCTTTCAATAGTATTCTTTGAGACTTTTTACCCTAGACCAAGACCAGACTTTCTCTCCACACCATGTCAGCCTCCTAGATCTTCGACCCCTTCCACCAAATTCAACTAGGCAGTAGCTTCCTACAACAGCAAAATCTTAGGAGACTTCGCTCTCCCAACTTAGACCATGAAACATAGAGAGAGAGGCACCAAAAGTTTGATTTTCTTCCTCTCGATAGACTTCCCCAAACTCACACTTATTTCGTCCTCCCGGCAACAGACTTTGCACTTCTCCAACGCTTCTTGAGATATCGAACTTGCTTGAGAGTGAGTGCTCCATATGACTTCGACCTCCTTGTATATATAGGCTTCTTGTGGGTCGAATGAGGGTCCTTAGGCCGACTTGATCTCTCTTAGGCCAACATGATGTGGAGGGTACATAATTCATATTTGACTTGATACAAAACCTTTTTACATGATTCGAAAGCCCAAGAACGGTCTCTTCGAATGTACAATGACTCTATAAACTCAATATTAATCCTAGCAGTCCACAATGGGGACTTTGACTAATATAATGATGACCCAAGCATGAAAACCATGCTTTAATAAGTCATTGTTACAATAATAAAAAATATTTTCTTTATACTTTTGACAAGTACATTATTGAAGACCGAACATAGTTACATTTTCTAACATGCCCTTGACTTTGTATTTGCCATTATCTCTAAGCTCAACGCTTTGAGCTATCTTCTTTTTGACCAATCCAGAGAGATTCTCACGACTTCCAGTCATGTGCCTGTTACCCACCATTTTATGGGTAATATCCCTACGAGATATTTTTTTCCCCAAGATGGTTCTCGACCGACAACCAATAGCCCCTTGCAACCACCAACTAGCTCATTGTGCCATTTCTTCGCCACCTGAGCTAGGCATGTGGTCCCTTGCCCATTTGCCATGATTGTATGTTTGAAGGTGGGCCTCCCGAACCTAAAGGTATGCCTTGTCATTTGGAAATTGAGTAGTGTAGTTTGCTTATCATGGACACTTTTGAGCATGGATTAATGGGGGGATTCGGCGGAAGAATGGGCTGGGCTTGTGCTCTTGTCCCCTAGACCCTTTTAGGTATTAACCTTGGATTCTAGTCTCGTGGGATCTCTTTTACTGACCATTTGGCTCTAGGGATGGTATTTCATGGGAAACCCCGATTTTGGTTGCGTGGTCTCGCTCCCTTATCCGCTTATATTGCCCTCTTTCCATTCATTATTACTCGATTCATTATTTCGCATCCCTGGGTCCACATTCCCCCATTGGGTCCATATAGGGTTAGCATGCCCCTTCCCCTTGCCCACACCTTCTGTCATGGCCTGGAATGAAGCCCAAAGGTTGATGCAACTAAAAAGAAAGATAAAAGCATTTATGGCCACATTCAATAGAAAAATGTTCCACAAAATGCAAAAGATGTTCGGGACAAACACATTTAGCACGTGGGCAAAAGCTAATACATGAGCTCTACCCCATCAACATGGCCATCACCTTGGTTCCTATAGGTTCTATGAGCCTCCTTAATCACATAGGAACCCATTATTGTCCCAATCCCTGTGGGCAATGAACTGCCCCACCTTAAAAGGGGGATATTCACTGCTATATCTTATACATCATGCTCTTACACCTTGAGCCCCGAGCAGTTAACCAAAGAAAATCATAAAAAAACAAAAGGCATAATAAAGAAGAGTGCAAAAATCAAGGCTGGGGCACTTCATGTACCATGATTGCTCCCTTCTACACATTAGAAACTCAAGTATGGGCTTCCCTCTTATTAGCTACCCTTGTACCCCAGTGTGTGACCCAGAGTTGCCCCTTTTCATCCCCTATTTCATTCACCTATTTGTCACATGCCACCACCTTTTGAAGTATGTCTTTGACTATATTATCCCCTTTTGATGTAGAAACCACCTAATAGGATTATTGGTTAACCCCATTTGGAGTTTAGGAGACATTGGCACATCCCCATTATCGAAGGGCCGGCCATTATGAAGTCCCCACCTGTGGTCCATGATTGGTAAGCTCATTTACTCGATTTCTCTAATGACTACTTGTACAGGAAGGCTAAGGGACGCATTGGATCTTATGCAAGATTGCAGATGGTCTCCATCTTGGGTTTGGTCTCCCTATACGGGGTCCTAATCCTCCAGAGGGCTACATTGGCACATGTAGGGTGTGCGTTCAGAGCCATGAGCCTCCACTGTAGCAAATAGCACTCCATGGATCTCCACAACTACTCAGGGATTGCTCATGGTTCATTTATTGGACGAGGAAGATGCACCTGATCCATCAAGCCTAGCTGGCCCCAGATTTTCACCATACACATGGTAGATGATCCAGGACTTGCACGATGATGTGGTATCACCTACACCATCATTCTAGCCCTTGTAGGCGATCTACAAACATCTTTGATTTGTTTAGAGACCCATGAGGACACTTGTGTGCCCCCACATGTCATCTGTAGCACCACAGGTTATTACAAGGGACCAACCCCTTGTCCACTACTTTTGAGGGTCCTATTCTTCATTATGGCACCCGTAGACCTCATTAGGCCTCTTAGAGGGCCCTACGACATGCATAGATTATTATTTGACCTCTTGAGAGGCTTACTTTTTCATTTATGAGCTAGTTTGGTGGGCTTGTCACCAAAAGTTGAATTATTATAACATTATTTTATTTTTGGGGCTTATGTAGGCCAAGGAGGCTAATTCGAACTCCTAAGTTGTGTATAAATACAAGTGAGATGAGTTCATTTTCTCATCATCACTTTGGATTGGATCTCTTCTCTCTCTTGAGAATTTCACACTTTTTCTAGAGGATGAATTGGAGCTTTATGGATGAATTTTGATGTGTGAGTATTGGTCTATCTTATCTTGGAGCTTCTCTTTTGTCAATTTTGGATGGTTGGTGTAAGAGCCCTAAATTCGAAATTTAAGAGGGTTTAACAATAATTTGTTCATAAATACCAGAATATGTAATTTAAATACAAAATATAAACAATTTCTCTGATGAATACCAATTTGTCTGCTTTGCTGCAAATCTTGTTCTGGCTGCATTACCAAAACGGCCAAAACCTCCCGGCCGAACTGGGTACAACCTAGGTACTCAGTCTCAGAATGCTTTCCAATCGAAGCAATCTAATCCCCCATGCCCAAAAACTCTAGTACAATCAAGACTCCTTCCTGTTTGTACCTCTGTGTTAAAATTGTTCTCCTTCATCCCCCTCTTCAAGATTTCCTTCCTCCTTTTAGTTCCTCGTCCACTGCCTTCCTCCCATCTTCGTGTCATTGTTTTGTTACGTGTAACTTTTATAAAATCAAATCTCATTTGATTTTGTTGATTTTATTTGGATACGTAGATTTGATTTGATTAAAGTTTATTATTATTTTAATAAATTAATTTGATTTATTTAGTTTATAATTTTAATTAATTTATATTATTATTTTATTAATTTTAATTTTAATTTGATTTGTAAATTAAAATTGACATTTTCTTTTAGTTTAAGGATTTATCATATATATATATGTATTTAAGGTGGTATACGTATTACCTACCTAATTTGATATATATGATATTCTGGTGAGGTATTAATTCATTACCTTAATTTATATCTCTTCCTATAGTAACTAGCCTATATATAGTGCGATACATGCAGGTCCATGCATACGTAGCTATCGTATGGAGGTCTCGTATGTGTGCTAATATTTGTATTTTATTTATAGTTGTAGGTGAGTCATTACAGTTGGATACACTCTGTTACATGTAAGTACATGCTTTTAATGTTATTCTTGTTTTACTTTGTCATATACATTAGATTAGGATTTTCGCTATTTCTAGGTCTAATTGCTGCATGCATTTACTGCTTAAAATTGTGGAATTTTGTCTCTATTATAGCATCTCTCAATGTATGGGCCATGTAATATGAACAAAATCTCCTAGGGGTAATTCTATCAAAGAATTTGACCTTGATAAGCCATCTCCTTTGCACATCGAAGTATAAAAGCTGCAAGATTGCTTCTTCTTGACCTAGAAGGCTAGTGAAGTGGTCTTGAGGCCTCCTTGACTAAGAATCAAGAATCCTACTCATTATTTCATCATAGACTCCATTATCCCAAGACTAAGGCATTGATCTACCAAAAGGTGGTCACCAAAAATCACATCCTTTCACCTTCATTTAGGTCTAGCCAAGTTGGGGTACCTAGGGCATCAATTTCCCGACAAGCTAGCCCTCCAAAAAGTTCGATCTCCTAGGGTCTCCTGCACTGGTCTTTCCTCAAGGTCTCCTCCAATTTTGAAGCCATTCCGATGGTGGAGTTGGGAGAAAAGCCAAGCCTAGTTGCGGGATCAAACTTTTCCTTAGCATCCCCAAGGCTAGCACCTCATAGGATCAAATCAACACTTTCAAGTGAAAATCCTTTCTTTGATCCTTTCCCACCTTGTCTAGGGTGAGAACATCATTGGTTTCCATACTCATTCCTCTTATCCTAGACTAGGTCCACTTGGTCTTGTGTGGCCCCGCTCGTTTGAAAAGACAATTCTTCGAGAACCATCCGGGATACCAATTACAATAAGGATTTTAGGGATTAGGAAGTTCCCTCATAAGTCATATCTCATAAACTTAACCCTTAAATCCTCCCTTCCTTTCCCTAGAAGACATTATACCTTGCTTAGAAAGCAAGCAAGCCTTATCTTTCTAACTCTTCCAGGAAAGGGATTATTAGGGTCACCACATCGTCTCATTGACTTATCCTTCATCGATGACTCTATAATACCGGGTCTCCTCCCGTCAGTTAAAGTCTGCAAATAGAAGGGAGCCTTAGTTGAGGTGACAATGGGCTAAGTCTCCATTTGTTGCCCTTGGCCTAGCATTTCCCCTTTAGGGATCCCCTTAAGGTCCCCTGCTAGTTTGAGCGGTAACAGTGCCCAGAGGCACCACTGCCCACCAACCATAGTTTATCATGACCTGCAATGGAACCTGTAAAAGCAGAATAAAATGAGTATTCATCATCAAACTCTCTCTTTCTAGGCCTCTTATGTGAGGATCATCAAGGTCAGTTGCAGAAGCATGATGCTTCCCTTTCCTCTTTCGATCATCATCCCTTCGAGAATCATTCTTTTGAGGGAACTTATTTTGATAGTGATCATATTCTTGGCAATGGAAGCATTGAACATTTGTCATATCTGTTTTGTCTCTTCTATCTCTTATATCTTGAGAGGGAGGAGGAGGTCTTCTTTGTGGAGTAGGTTCCCTTCTTGGAGCAAGTCTTGAATTAGGTCTTCTCCCTGAACTTCTTTGAAATCTTCCAAAGTTTCTTCTTCCCTTGCTATTCTTTGAGTGGGCTGCAAAAGCTTGAGAGTCTTCACCTGGATTTGTAATCTTGCCTCTAGAAAGGAGCCTTGATTCTTCTTGAGTGCAGGAAACCCACAACTTATCAAAGGAGGGTGGATTTTCTCTTCCACTAATGCTTGCTGCAAAAGGATCCCAAGATTTAGGTAGACCACCCATTGCCACAACCACCAATTCTTTGTCAGATACTTCTTCTTCAATAGCTTTGAGTTGATCTCTTATTTGAGATATCCTTACGAAATATAATGCCACAATGTCATTATTTGTCATCTTGATATTCAGAAGTTGACCCCTCAAACTCAAGGTTACTTGGGAGCGGGAGCAGGGGCGGCATTTTCAGAAGCTACCGGTTTGGGAACGATTCCGGGAGCATTTTTATATAATATATATATTTTTATATTTTGATGCATATATGTTAACAAAAGCATGTAGAATGATGAATTAGATATAAAAAACATACATTGAACCATATAACAACAATCATCTAGAAGTTATAGTCTTGATCAACCACGTTCACAAGTTAGTAACATAGTAACATACAACATATTGAGTCTCATGATTCATCAATCTTAAAGTTTCAAGCTTTCAAAATTCAATATATAACATTTATCATCGTTGATCACCAAAGTTGTACTTGTAAGTGAAGTGTAACCATTGCAACAAATAATATCTAACACGAAATCAAATGTTATAAAATGAAATGAAATGAAACAACTTTCAACTTTCACGAAGCGTCATATTCATAATTTATTACTAATGAGTTATAATTTCCAACTTCAAATTTCAAACTTAAATTGTCATATATTGTTTACAAAAAATATCATAATAAATATGAAAGATTCAATAGTTATAAAAACTACTAGAAACTAGAAAAGACAAGTAAATCTATTGTCTATTGCTAATGCTTGGGCCTCTTGCCGCCATGAGAAATGTCTAGTTTTTTATTCTTGTTGGAAAATCAGGATCTTTGTCATTAATATCACCCTCTAAGCATTAATATCTAGAGGTATCTTTGTCATTAGCTCTGGATCTGTATAGGGATCTTTGTCATTAATATTGCCCTCTAAGCATTAAGATAAGATAGAAAAAGCATAGTGTTGCTTTCCCCCTTTGAACTCTTTTTGACCCTTCATAACTCTCTTTTTGCCATACTATATGTGTTTTGACCAAAAGGGTGTTGTGAGATTTAAGGTATGCAAATCATTTTAAAAAGTATCATTTCACTTTATTCTTGAGTATTTTTGAAGTTGAATGTTACCTAATTGAATTATCTACAATTTCAAGAGTGCTGACCGAATCGTAGACCAACTATCTTCCGAAGCGGTTCCACATTTTTTAGCAGACAGTCCGCGATTTCCTGTAGAATCACTGATTTCCTGTAGAATTGCCGATTTCCTGTATAATTGCTGATTTCCTGTAGATACATTGGTTTCTTGTAATCACTCTGATTTCCTGCTGCGATCTCGATGGTTGAGTATGTTCTGGTCAGCCTCGAGGAAAATGAAAACATGGGTTGTGTTAAGAATCCACTTACATGGATGCTGTCTTATTGGCTGCGTCAAAACTGCCACCAAAACCGCCCAGACCTTTAGTCCTCTCATAGATGGTTGTATTGGGAAATAGCTCCAACAACTCAATGAGATTAGTTTGATCCATGCTTTCAGTCATGGATCAAACTGAGCATGTCTATTTTTATTGTCTTTTCCAATTATTATTAGCAATCAATTGCAGTATGTTAGTTTCCCTAATTCGGGTAAGTTTATGCCTCTGCACTTGTATAAATACTTTTATGTTTCATTTTCAAAGGTGGGGAGCGGAGACCGGACTTTTGTACTACTGTAATATTTGTTCAGATTAATACAAAGTTCCATGTTCTATTGATCTCGCTGTGTAAACTCCTTTAGCAGTTAAAGGGGTTGTGAGTAAGGGAGGGCCCCCTTTACTCACAACTCCAGTAGTTGCAGATTTGTGTTCTTTTAATTATTTTCATGAATTGATAGAATTGTTACACAGTGTTTGTTTCTCTTTTCTAATTTGTAGCAACACATGTATAATGGTTAAATGGTGAAGCTTATTTGATGAATCTGTTTGGAGTTGTTTGATCAAGCTTTAATTTAACCTTTGTTGCTAAGTGTTGATGAGGAAAAGAGATATTGAAGCTGTATGTGTGTGGTTTTATTTAGAAAAACACTTAAAGTATTAGCCTGCATATATTTTGCGCAACATCTCATAAGGTTACCTACCCTAGGTTGATGATTTATGTTTGTCAAATTATAAGTCTATAATTTTCCCAAACACATTGCATGTCAAGTCAAGATTTTGTTTGAGTGATGCGTACATTTTTAGGAGGGTCATGATAGGGGAGTCCGGCAACCAATGTCACTAACATCAAGGTACATAGAGGGATTGGTGCTCTTGTTTAAATACGAGCTCCATACCCTAATACTTGACAAAATCCAATGGAAACATTGTGATTCCCCCAATCTTGAAATCCTGAAAAACTGATAAGTCTGCTGGATTTTGAATAAAATCTAAAATTCTACTTTGTCCATATGAAATCCAATGAGGTCAGAACCACTCTCAAACATCCTGAGTCATTTCATGGTAATGTTAAAAATTTAAGTATAAGGATGAAAATGAAGATTAAGGAGAATGTCACTTTTACTTTAAGAATTTAACGTTACCATGAATCACATATCAATACTAGGCCCATAGGCTTGATCATTAGGCTGCCCCACTCAAAACGTATTTGTTTCTTTGAAAAACATTGCATTTGGAATATTAATGCAATTTTTTTTTGCAAAAAAGACTAGACACTCCTGAAAAACCAGGGAGTTTTTTTTTGGCCGGGAGTGCGCTCCCGACCCGCTCTCGAGTCGCTCCCGCTTGGAGTGCGAATTGGGAGCGGGATCGTGGGGGGTGACCAGGGGGGGGGGGGCGCTCCCCCGCAACCCTTCTCAAACTTATAGATTGTTTGATGTTGTTGATAGTGTACAATCTAGTAATGGCATCATACATCTCCTTCGAAGTTTGGTGATCAACAATATAGGGAATTAGATGATCCGTAACAGATTCCACAATGATGCTCCTTGCCAAAATGACATCTTGAAATTTTTCTTTTCCTGCTTGGTCAACTGGTTCAGTAACTTTTTTTGTAGCAATACTCAGGACCTTGTGCCTTGCAAGCACTAGGTCAATCCTTCAAGCTTATTTTCGGTGTTCATGAAGGAATTCATGATGAAGATATCCAACCAAAACATAAAGCAGAATCCCAAAAGTCTTCAAAGTGCTTCTTAATGCTCTTCAAGGTGATCCCAATGCTCTTCCCCTTCACCAAAGCTCTAATACCATGTTGATTTTCTAGTGGTATCAAGACTAGTACAAGTTTTCAAACCGATAACTACTTCCAATGATACAATTAGTCTTCTTACAATATTCCAATCATTAAGCAGTTATACATGGAAAATTTTAACCATTCACTTTCTTTAATAGAGCAATAGAGATTACAATAAACAATAAAACAAGAGACAAGAGACACCAATATTTAGGCTAGTAGCTAGGGAAAACCCATAATCTTTCCTTGTGAGAGAGAGAATTCAGTGCATCAAAAGTACATCAAAATATTCCAAAAAAGATTCCAAATTTTGACCTCAATATATCCAAGTCAAACTAGTCAACAAAGAGAGAAAATTGTCAATCTTGGTGAAAGTCAAGTCTACGACAGAAGGACCAAATTTCGGCCTAAGGTAGCTTTGAATATGAGGGCTGAAATTCGATCAAACCTTAGTCAAATGAATCTCTGCAATTTTTGGTCAATGCTCAGGGTTGACCTACGGTCAACAACCCAGAAACGGAGGAAAATATTGGTCAAACAGAGTCAACAAATCCCTAAAATATTCGGTCTCCAAAACAGTCAAAGAGCTCAGTCAAACAAAAGCTAACTCTCCCAAGTCAACGCCGGTCAAATAGAAGAATAGAAGGTTGGTCAATGCAGAACAAATTCTCATTGTCTCCTTCGCACATGTGGACTTCTTCTTGTGATTTCAGATCGAATGGTGTGAGTTGATGTGATGCCAAATGACGGTCAACGATCTCTTATTTATATGTGTCTTACGAGGGTTTTGACCTTGGGGTCAAACTCTTTCATCATGTGGGGCCGACTTGTGCACTTTAGGCTAACTTGGTCACCCTGAAAAATATGAATTTCTTCCTTTCATTTGCCAATGAACATACTGACCATAGCTACCAATTTACAACAAATTTTTCACTACATTTTTTGTTGGAGCAATGATTGGCCATATTGAATTCTCATGAAAGGTCAATTCAAGGAGGACCATTATGACACTATTAATACCATGTTTGTAGTCAATGCAGTCACTAATGCAATTGGAATTTTGTCGTGGAAGTACAAACAATGAAGCCATTATCATGTTTAGCATCCAAACTATTACGATATCTTGTCACATGCACTAATTTCCTGGCATTTCCTACTACCAAATATATGCAATGTTATGTATATAGTGGCATACATTGTAGTAGCATCGCATAGATAAGATATTTAGAACTTGATATGAAGAAAGAAGAATTTCATATTCCGTTTAGAATTTAGTACACTTAACTTTGTTTTAGGATTTTAGTGTTTTAGAATTGGTGGGTTTGCAACATTTGAAGACTAGACTCTATGATGGATGAGGGTATGGGATTGGAATTTAATCAAGATTGCCAAGCCCCCCCTATGTACCTCGCTATTGGTGGTGATTGTGCACAAGTTACCTCACTTAGATATGTGAGGGTTATCACATGGCCTTATTAGGTGCTTTCAACCCTTTCAAATGATAGGTGCAAGTGATAGGTTTTATGGCTTATAATTTATTTCAGGAAAGGTGTCATATTCTCATACTATGACACTAGTAATACCATGTTTGTAGTCAATGCAATCACTAATGCAATTGGAATTTTGTCGTGGAAGTACAAACAATGAAGCCATTATCATGTTTAGCATCCAAACTATTACGATATCTTGTCACATGCACTAATTTCCTGGCATTTGCTACTACCAAATATATGCAATGCTATGTATATAGTGGCGTACATTGTAGTAGCATTGCATAGATAAGATATTTTGAACTTGATATGAAGAAAGTAGAATTTCATATTTCGTTTAGAATTTAGTACACTTAAACCTTTTTTAGGATTTTAGTGTTTTAGAATTGGTGGGTTTGCAACATTTGAAGACTAGACTCTATGATGGATGAGGGTATGGGATTGGAATTTAATCAAGATTGCCAAGCCCCCTCTATGTACCTTGCTATTGGTGGTGACTGTGCACAAGTTACCTCACTTAGATATGTGAGGGTTATCACATGGCCTTATTAGGTGCTTTCAACCTTTCAAATGATAGGAGCAAGTGATAGGTGTTATGGCTTATAGTTTATTTCAGAAAAGGTATCATATTCTCATACGAGGTTATGCAAACCATTGTCCATGAATGCCTTTCTAGAGAGAGTGCTTAGCTACTTATATTACCTTCCCTTGCCTTTGTTTTTAAAAACCCCCATATTTGTCTTTTTCTTTCTCGCTTTGATATAACTTGTTCAACAAGCTTTATTGACTTATCAAGTAATAATGATCATATAACCCCCCTTTAATTGTGGGCAATTTATCACTTCACTTCATCAGGTTCAAGATGTTTACTAAGAGTTCTTTTTTCTTTGATCGGTGTGATTTGCATGGATACTCTCAGGGACAAGTGGCTATATAAAAAGGGGTAGAGCTCATGCTATAATTTGCTTTTGCTTGCTTTACATCCCTTGTCATTCTTTTGCGTTTTAACATCTGTCTGATGCTTTTTCCTTTCTTACAGCTGCATCAACCTCGGGTATATTCAACCCTTTCTTCTGACAAGACAAGGCCAATAGAGAATTGGTACTCGTGATTGACAAGAACCAATCAAATGATGTGATAACGGACATTGGGGAATGATGACAAGTGTTAGGTATGAAGAACATGGAGTAGTATGACCATTAGAGTCTTAGGTCACACTAGACTAGGGACACATGTCAACCACCAATGTGAAGAAAGGGAACAAGTACACTGCCAATAGTGGTCTATAATCCAATTTCAACCCGTAATCTGTGTTGAATTTTCTTATAATAGACACAACTTATAAGAAAAAGTTATCAGGGCTGTGGCATTAATTGTTAGATATACAGGCAAACCCACTAGCTGTGAATTTCATGTGGGAAGTTCTGTCACTCAAGTTAAACATGTCTTGGTGTAGCGTTGGTTCATATGGATAAAATGGCAGCTGTTTTCAGAAAGAGATTATCCCTCATAACTGATAATGATGTTTTCCATTCCAATTCATATCAGCTAAATTGTTTACAATTTTTAGTAAAATTAAAACTGTTGCAATTTACATATGCATATTTGATTGTTTCTTCTTCTGTCGGTACAATTCAGGACCAAACAACAAAGCAACATCGTGGAATTGGATTTGTTACATATGAAAATGCAGGTATTTTATTGACTTTGCAGATGATTTTTGCACATGAAACTTTATTTCTCTGCACTTTCAAATTTTACAGGAAATAGTTTTGGCAAAATAATATGATTCAAAGTATTGCAATCATTCCAAAGCTTTAATCAAATACTGCTCATAGTTAATTGTATGTTAAATTCATTTCAAGTTTGTTATTGATCTACTTTCTTATTACTATTTCCAGAGTCTGTTGACAAAGTTATGTCAGAAAGTCATGAGCTTGCAGGATCAACTATTGCTGTAGATCGAGCAACTCCAAAGGTAAATCATGTGTAAATATATACTTTTAAAAATATAATTTAAACTGTTCTCTGTAAGAAATGAGTCTTACTATTTACTTTTGATTCTAAATGAGGATCAAACAAATAATTTGATTGAAACACTGCAATATCTTCCTTTACTGTCACAATGGATGCAAGATATGTTCAGATGTTCTCCCCAACCATAAAGTAAATTAGACACATCTGAAATTATTCATTTCGCTGCCAGTGAAAACCAGTCTTGTGCATCTATTAGTTGATTTTTCAGGGATCTTCTAAACTGATAATTACTTATGATTTCTTATGTTAATCTTTTGTTGCATTCACATTCATCATAAAGTAATTACACAGAAGATCTGAACAATAGAAACAAAATGCCAGTAGGATCATAAAGAGACAGCCAAACAAGAGACACAATAATTTTATCCTGGGAAATCCCACATGGGGGAAAACCCAACAACCTTTGCCTTAGAGAAATTATTAAGTTCAACAGATATGCATCTAATTCTTCAAGTCAAACATAAAGTCAAACTGACCAGTAACATAGCCTTGGTCATACTTGGCCAAAGTTCAAACTTCCCTTGTGTCAAGTCAAACTGCTGCCCGAATGAACTCGGTCTGGTCTGATCTCCTAGGGCCGAATTTCGGCCTGCTCAGAATTCCTCAGAACCTCAAAGATTCGGTCTGGTCAGATTTGTCTTGCCCAGAAACTAGACTTGCTCTTTCACTTTGATCTGCCCTTACTCTGCCTCAGTTTCGTTCTCTGAGTCAGATTCGTTCTATGCTCTGCCTCAGATGGATGATCTGAATTGCCTTTTGAGGAGGAGATCAAAGCCTTTATAGAGTCTTCTAGGAGGCTGAATGGGTGTCTATTCAAGCTGGGGCTGACTTGATCCTTTTGGATCCAAACTTTAAATTTGAAAAATTTAAAATTCTTTCTTTTGAAACCGACATGAAGAACATGTCTTATATTTTTCATTGCATATATTTCAAGCGCCAAAATATTAATTATGAAGACCGACCATAGCTACAAAATTCAACACTCCCTCTTAGCTAGGGAGGTATTCATAATGTCTATCTAGATGTTCTCTTTTGACAAAATTCTCTAAGAAAGGTTATAATAATTCATCATTAGCATCAACATCATTCAATTATCGTAATCCTGGTCAGCAACTGTGACCCATGCTGAATCAACAACATCAACTAGTCACCATTATTCAGGTTGGTACCTCTGACCATAAAACTCAGTCCATACATCTGACCCATGGTGCATCATTAGCATCAACTAGTCACCCTGATTCTAGTTGGCGCCTTTGACCCATGGTATACAAACTAGTCCTGGTTCACCATCATCCTAGTCAATCTCTCTACCCATGGTGTAACCCTAGGCAATGTCACATGGTTCGGGTTCAAATTGGAATTCGATTACAATTAAGTTCGATTCGAGTTCGAATTTTTCGATGAGATTCGAATGAGGTTCACCATTAGGTTCGTTCATGTATATAATTTAAAATATATATATATATATATATATATATATATAATAATTAAAATTACATAAATCTTTTATATTCATTTATAATTAATATATATTTATAATTTTTATCATATACTATATCAATAAATTTATAATTTTCCATAAATATAAGTTATATTATTTTATAATATTTAAAATAACAATACCCTAATTTCGTTAATGTAATATAATTTAAAATATATTAAAAATAATTCTTGTAAAAATATATAATTTTTAAATTATGTTAACTTATCTTTATTATTATAATAATAATAATAAATATACATTAGCCCATTGTAATGCCTCATATAAGCTGAGTTCAATACATTGTAATGTGTTAACATATTGTATTGCCTGTAATACATGTACGTTGAGTTCAATACTACAGTTCATTGTAATACTTATAGAATTATAATAATGCTGACGCCTTAAAATATAATGCTTTTAACACATTATAATGTATGTACGCAGATTTTGATACTGCAATATATTATAATACTTGTAAAATTATAATAATGTCAACGCGTTAGCAAAAAAATTTGAACCATGACTCGGAAATCGCGCACAAGCTCACTGGGAGATTGGGACGATTATGTGGAATACTGTACAAGTTAGGACACAGCAGCAGGAACCGAACCTTCTCGAACCTAAACCTTAGGGTAATAACAATATGAATGTCGTTATAATAATAATGCACGCAGCAGGAACCGAACCTTCTCGAACCTAAACGAACCTTAAGATTTTTTTTGAAATTCGACGAATTTCGGACCTCAACCTTTAGGTTCGACGAACCCTGTGACACTGACCCTAGGGATACACTCAATCCATCTGAGTACTCCTTGCCCCAAATCCAAAGGCCTCACTCTAGGCCATGATGCTAAATGGGCTCACTTAATCTATTTGGAGAGTAATCCTGAGTCTGATGCTAAAAAGGAACCTACTTAACTGAGTAATTTTGGGTCTCTAGGACCATTCTTCCTAATCCTGGTCAACATATTTGTCCTAGGAAGAATGTTTGTCCTCTGTTGGACCATTCTCCCTAATCTTGGTCAACCTAACCCAAAGAGAATGTCTATCCATATGCTATCACATCAACACTCTTGACCATTCTCTCTAATCTTGGTCAACCTGACCAAGGGAGAATGACTGTCCTTGATGTTGCAATTTCATCACTCCCTCTTTCTGCAAGTTTGTCCTCGAAGTATACAAACTACATCCTGGGACAAAGGCTTTGTCAGCAATTTGCTTGACTATAGAATAATATAGGAGCCACATTGCTTCCTTCTGTAGCATGTCTTGGTACTAGATCTCACTGTGCTTTGACCTGTCATCATGGTCGTTACCTGCACTTGATCAAACAATCTTGTAAGAGTTTCTAAAGCCATACTGCTTCTCAACTCTCCAACCAAGCTGCAATATACTCAACCTCTGTAATACAGAGTGAAACAGTTGTTTGCTTCCTGCTCTTCTAAGAAATCATAATGGAGCCTAAACTAAAGAAATATCCTGATGAACTCTTTCTGTCTTCTGCACGCTCTACCTAATCTGAATCTGTGTATCCTTGCAACTGTACTTAATTGTTTGACACCTATCTCAAACCATAATTGGGTGTGCCATAACCAATTTTACCATGTTGGTATTTCAACACATGTTGAACCACATTCCTTGGCTCAACCATAAGTTGATCGGCTATTTCTTGGTCACCCTAACTAAGTGCTCTTTCTGAAATAGATCCTGCTGTGGCAATCCTGGCTGCTCCCTCTGCCACTGCAACTTTCTAGTTACTGTGGCATATCATTGTATCAGCTATCTAGTCTGACAAGCTCAATGACAATCCATCATCCCAAAAAACTATGAGGGATCTTAATAGTATGCTTCTTTCGATCTAGGTCCTTCATCTCAAACTTAGAGGTCAACTCCCTCTTAAGCTAAAACAAGATTTCCCGAGGAAGCCCTGACTGCTCCCTTTATTACAGAAGCAAATATTTCTGCCAATGCTGCTTTCTCTGACACATGAGTCCTACTTTCGTCAGAAACAAATCATATAGGATCAACCTTAATCCATTAATCCAAGTCTGAGGTACAATCTTCTATTTGCAAGCAAGAGACTCATTCATAACCCTCAAAGTCTTGAGGTGGTCCCATGTACACTTCTTCCTGAATTTCTTCATTGAGCAAAATGACCTTTACATCCATCTAATGTAACCTTCAATAGAAATAATAGAGATAATATTTTAACATCAGTGTACCTGACAATTTGGAGCAAATGTCTCAACATAGTCTTCTCCCTCTTACTGGGAGAATTTTCATGAATCTTGCTTTGTACTTCTCTACCTTGCCATTTGCTACATGCTAGCTCTTGTATATCCATTTGGAAGTAACTACTGATTTCCCTTCAGCACAAGCTTGGATATCATCTAGTACAATATCTCTCAACACAAATCGCCGATTTTGGGGAGAGTTCTCTTGTCACGAACTTTGCTTCATTCTTCCACTACTTCCATTTGCTGCCAAACCCTAGGCAAGCTTCACTATGTCGTTGTAATCCTCACTAAGAGGCCATGGAAGAACAATCATAACCAAGCAAAGGATACAAAGATAAGAGGCTAATAGTAAAACAACAACAATAATAACCAAGGAAGAGAGATATGAAGTACTTATCTTTTCATTGCTTGAAGGGATTTATCAACTCTCTCTTGATCCTTTCCATCTTGCAGAAATCATCTTGGATTTTCATCCTTGTCTTCATCATCAGATACCTTGCACGAGCTAGGGTTTCTTCTTTTAGCGGAAACATTGATCTAGATCCAGCTCTAGACTTTTATCCACAAACCCTAGGGCTTTCACATCCAAGTCTTCCATTCTCCTAGGATTTACAAACACTAGTTTTTACTCCACCTACCAACTCTTAATAGGTAGACAATCTTCAAATGCATCATCAAATTCTTAGTAGTGCAAGCTAGGCCCTTTCAGGGAACTCAACCTTCTTATTGTAGCGGCAGTATCAATTGGATCATGTTATCAGAACTGAACTCAACCCTAGAGTATGATTTAAATTTCAGTCATCAAAATGTCCTATAGGTTCATGACAGTTGAAACAAGTGTATCCAACATGCATTCTGCCTTAACAAGAGACTTCAAGGGATTTGCTTCAGATTTGATAACCAAGCTTCTCAAAGGTTGAATAACTTCTTCTTGGCTCAGGCAACCCTATGACAATATTGCTTGCAAATGACCTTCTTAACTTCCTCTAGCTCAGGGAGGAATTTCAGAGATGTGTTCTCATATTTCTAAAGTTCTGCCATATAAGTAATGGCACAATCATAATCACAATGGTGCAATGCAATACTAAAACCCTTATTTCGTCATACAGGATATTTTCACTGTAGTGTAAGGTATATGGCTTTAGAGATTTAGATCTCAGCACCATTTCTGTTCTTGAATACATATCTTACACAGGTCCATTCAATTCACTCTGTCATTAGTTTGCCAGTTGTTTTTGGTATAGATGTGTAGAACACACATTTGGTTCATCCCACAGAGCAGCAGGTATACAAACAACTTCTTACGAGCTCATACTTATAAATATTCTTGGCCTGCTTAAAGCTACAATGGATAACTTGGCTTCTTCTTTGTGAGTGCCCTTTTCAGTCTCTGTCTCATTAGTTCACAAACTTGAAATAGGTGTCTTCTGCTGAGAAACCAAGTTAGTAAGATTATGATTGATTTCTCTTGTTGATAATTACTTGTGAATGTTATATTTTCTTCTTTATTTTTTGTTATGTCTTCTTCATCAAGCAATTATACAAATGATCAATCTTCCAGGAAAATAAAGAGACAAGAGACACCAAAGTTAGGCTGCTAGCCAAGGGAAAACCAAACAATCCTTCTCTTATAGAATGAGATCAAAATGAGATATCCAAGACCAAGAACAAGACCAAAACTGCCACCAAAATGTCAAGTCCAACCCTCCTCCAAAAGTCAAAGTCAACATAGGTCAAACCTAACATTCTGGTCAACTTCCTGAAATTTCGGGCCTGTGATAGTACAAAAAAAATTGGCCTATTTACAGAATTCTGTCCTTACGTGCGAGTTATCGTCATCAGAAATTCAGTCAACAAAAGAAATATTCTTCTTTTCTTTAGCTTGACTTTCTCTCTCCTTAATTTATGCTCCTTGTTGTCGTTCACATGGTCTTGTTGTGTGATTGGATGATCTCAAATGAGTTGAACTACCTCTTATATATAGCTGTCCAGGAGGGTCGAATGGGTGCCACTCTGGAGGGCCAGGTTGACTTGTTCCAAGGAGGGCTGACTTGACATTTTGTGGGCTAATGATTCAACATAAAATTTAATTTTCTTTTTCTTACAAATGTCCAAATGGAACATGACTCAAATAAAATTTTCTTTGACTCCATAAGCATGAAGAACTTTCTTTGACCAAAATAAAATATAATAATGAATATAATAAATACATCAATGATAGATTTACATTACATTATGAAGACCAGCACTAGTTACAACTTCAACATCTTCAATATCCATTAACTTCGAGCAAGGAATTGCAATTATGCGTTCTTAACTGAATACTGTTCCATTCCAAACTAAGTGAGCAGTAGCAATATTCTGTCTTTTACAAAGATAACTTCAGATCTTCTCAAGAGGATTTGGTTTCAAAACTTGATGAGGGACTTATGAATGTCCTTTCAAATGTTATGTCAAAGGGCTTTGTGAAATGTCATAAGATGTCTTTATGGCATTCTACTGATTCTAATTTCTGAGTAACCTTTTTGGATGCCAAAATCAAGAAATGGTACCAGTATAATCAAAGCATTTGACAAGAGGCTTGGATCTCTGCAACAACACATTAGCTTTTGAATTCATATCAAAGGAGGAATTCTTCTTGAAATAGACAATTTACTTGCCATAGATCAACAGGTATATCATCCACATCCATCATGATGACCCTGATTAAGTGTTCATTCATGCTTACTGTCTCTTTGACGGCAATAACATATATGCACCATATGTTTCTTTCGTGCTTCTAATAACTCTTGACTTTGTTGCTCGTGTTGGTTCTTATCTTACACAAATAGGTGAAGAGAATCATTTGGCCTTCAATATTTTATGGACTTCTCCTTTACTCATATAGTGTATATCTTCAGTAACAACTTATTCAATAATCCATAATAATATCACTATAGTATCCATGCATTCCACTGTATTGAAATTCAACCAATCAATAACAAGTTTCAGAATATCATGAAATAAACCATTCATTGATCATGTGACACACCGGTCAAGTCCTTTCTGGATGTGTAGCGTTTTCCACAGTTGAAGGTTTACAAGCAATTTTCATGAGACCCCATGAACAAGAAGCAATTTTATGTTGGATTTTTTTAATGATTGAGGTATTTCATTCTGAGATACCTTAGATCTTCTGAGGTCATGTCTGAGGCCTCTCGACCTACTGTGACAGACTGAGGAGTTTCGAACTTCTTAGAATATTATCACAATCTCAAGTGAACCTCAAAATGGATCACAATCTCTTCTTTCATCAAAATGAATCTCGACTTCATAAGAGAGGAGTACTCTTTTCAACAGAGAAATGAAGCTTCGACCTTCCTGAGATTATCTGGTCTGTCTGAGAAGACAGAGACCTTGGCCCCTTTTTCTTCTTTAGCTCAGATACGAAACAAACTTGTCTTCAAAATAGAACATGGATCATTGGACACATAGAATGTAGATGTTTTAGGACTCGAGCAAAAGGGGCAGATCTAGGCTTTTTTAGAATAAGTCCTAGAAGATAACTTGAAATAGATTGACTTTTGTCTAGGTTGCTTTTTCACCCATGCTCTGATACCATGTTGATTTTTCAGGGATCTTCTAAACTGATAATTACTTTTATGATTTCTTAGGTTAACTTTTTCTTGCATTCACATTCATCATAAAGTAATTACACATAAGATCTCATCAATAGAAACAAAATGGCAGTAGGATCATAAAGAGAAAGCCAAACAAGAGACACAAGAATTTTACTCTCGGAAATCCTGCATGGGGGAAAACCCAACAACCGTTTCCTTAGAGAAATTATTAAGTTCAACAAAGATACATCTAACTCTTCAAGTCAAAAATAAAGTCAAACTGACTAGTAAAATAGCCCTGGTCACACCTGGTCAAACTGCCCTTGTGGCAAGTCAAATTGTTGCCCGATGAACTCGGTCTGGTCTGATCTGTTGGGGCCAAATTTTGGCTGACTCAGACTTCCTTAGAATTTGATGGTTTGTACCTTAGGTTTGGTCTGCTTAGTTTGCCTTAGAATTCGGTTTGCTCAGTCTGCCTCAGAATTCGATCTGCTGTCTTGCCCAAAAAATCGACTTGCTATTTCACGCAGATTCGTCCTATGCTCTGTCTCATATGGATGATTTGAATTGCCTTTTGAAGAGGAGGTCCTTTATATAGTCTTCTAAGAGGTCGAATGTGTGTCTCTTCAAGCTTGGCCAACTTGACACCGGGAGGGCCGACTTGATCCTTTTAGATCCAAGCTTTAAATTTCAAAATTATTTCTTTTGAAACCGAGATGAAGAACATGTCTTATATTTTTCAATACATATATTTCAACGATTAAAATATTAATTATGAAGACCGACCATAGCTACAAAATTCAACACTATGTACATTAATGTTTTGGCGAAAAAAACTCTAATTAGGCTTGTGTTGTAGCGGCTACAATCACCCTCCAAAATTTTGCCTTCGCTTCGTTTTGGAGCCTCCCTCCTTAACTCTCAACAGCTTGTCTTGCACTACCCAGGTACTTGTGTTTTCATTTGAATTTATGTTTCGCTTTACAACTTGTGTTGCTTACTTGCTTTGCTGTCTAACCACAAGCTGACCCCTGTGACTTGGTTGCATCTGGTTCTTGCACTACCTTGGCAAACTGCGTAATCCTAGAGGGTAGACAACCTTGCTCTTAGGAATTGTGCAGTGCAGCCCAACAGTGAGCCTTGCTCTCAAGAATTGCGCAGATCAGCCCAGCAATGAGCTTCAGCTCCAAAACTGCGCAGACCCAGCTGACAACCTGTCTTCAACTGGGAAACTGCGCAAAGCATGAGAGGCATCCAAAGCTAATAAGCCCAGGAATTGCGTAGAAGCATTCCCTCAGCTACTGCCCGATGCATGTGCTGGCAGGTTGCCCAATTCCCTCCAGAACTGCGCAATTTCTCCATGCATGCATGGCAGCCCTTCCCGAAAAAGCAAAAAGTAAAAAGCAAAAAACATCCCTAAAAATAGGGATCTATTTTTAGCACTGGGAGTTACACTTGAGTTAATTTTAGAAAACTGCCGCCACTTGTCGCTTTTTCCTAGATTTTTGGCATGCACGTCATAAACCTTAAATTGATCAAATCTATTTAATGAACGCCGCTAGAACTCATTTACACATTCGATCTTCGAGCTCTGGTATTCCTGAGGTATCTAGGAACTTTTAGCACGATCGACATAACTTTTCCGGGTGAGTTTTGCTTTTCAAGTCTTTTGTTGCTTTTTTGTTGCTTTTGTTTCCTTGGCTTGTGTGAGTGTTGTTTTGCATGTTTTTTTGAACGACCATTGGCGTTTTAGTTTGTTTTAACTTGTAGAAGTGTTGTTCCGAGTTTTGCATTGCCTTTCTTAAGCATGCATAACCCTGTTTTGCACTAACAGTTGTTGTTGCCGCGACTCTCCCCACAAGCTTCGTTGTGCGTCTGTTTGACTAATTTCTGCACTTGCTTTGATTGCATGCATGACCATTCATTCAGATCCGCACCATCATTCACTCATTCATTCAAATATACTCGTTTTCAAGTTGCCCTTGGGTAGATTTGGGCTGCCTTGGCTCAGATCTAGCCCTTCTCGGCATGCATTGCGCATTTTTGGAACTCAAGGCTCTGCCTTGGCTCCAGGATTTGTGCAGAGGCTGCCAGTGATTGGCTCCAGCTGTGCTTTGCGCAGTTTTAGGAGACAATCCCTGAGTCTTTCCCACTGGGATTTCGTAATGCGCAGTCCAAGCCAGCATCAAGCTAGACTGAACTGCGCATTGTGCAGTTCCAGTCCACAAGAAGCCACACTGGACTGTGCTCTGTGCAGTTCCAGTCATCAACACCTCTCACTGATAGCTGGGACTACGCAATGCGCAAATCCAGCTGACAGTCCCTCACCTTTGAGAGTCACAACTGCACAATCTTGCCCAACAGTTACCTAGTTCGTTGCATGATCGGTCCTTGAAGTGCTTTTGTTTTATGCTAACATTTGCTGGCTGTGAGTGTCTGCTCTATCTCTAGGTATGTCAATTGTTGAGCAGCTTCTTAGCAGTACAGGCAACATGGTTTCCAAGAGAGCTATATCAAAGGTGTTAAAATTGGAAACTAGGGCCAAACTCCATGTGGATCACCTTATTTATGGCTTTTGATATTTTTCCTAGATTCCTCTCATCGAGAGGTGTAGGATTGATCTAAAGATCATCCGATTCCGATAAGTATTTATGGAGATATGAATTTATTTTGATTATGGACAAATTGTCAAGGTCAGCCAACAAACTTATGTAGGCTCAGAAGTCCAACAGTTACGTCTATTCATCCTCAACGTTTGCATATAAATACAAGGAGCATTCTCCTCATTTGGACAATTCAATTCACTCATCTTCTCTCTCTCTCCTATGCATAAAAGGAGCCTCTCTCTCTCTCACACGTGTGGCTGAAAGGAAGACGTCCTAGGGCAAGGAAGACGCAGAAAGAAGGACGCTAGGATAGAAGGTCATCTCTTTGACCAGCGTTGACCATCCAGAAGTGCGGATTGGGTGTGGTTGCCTCTCCTAGCCAGGACGCAATTTTTGGCACGAAAATCGAGGTGATCTAACCTCTGGTTTGACCAGTGTTGACTGCCCTAGTTTAGCGCTGCAGTTGACTTCAGAAATCTGCAAATTGACTGTACTTTTGGGTCTGTTCAAGGGTTGTTTCGTCAGGTTGTTCGAGGACAAGTTGACCAGAAATTGACCAAGTCTTTTAGAGGTCAATTTCAACTAGTTTGACCAAGTTTGACTTTGCTGATCTAGGGTTTGTTGCTGCTGATATAAAATTACAGAATTCAGATTTCTGTACTATTTCTCTTTGCTAAACTATTGAAGATAAAAGAAGATTTGATCAAAGGGTTTCCCCGCATTGGGGTTTGTCCATGGCTAGCCGCCACATCTTATGTCTCTTGTCTTGGCTTGTTTTCTGTTGATCATTTAATGTTCTATCTGCACTTTACTTAATGTATATGTGATTGCTAATTTGTTGATAATAAAAAGAAAAATAAGTAAACTGCTCTAAGCATAGAACATACCATAATTTAACATGGAATTAGAGTTGAGGTGAAGACAAAGCCCAAGCAAGAGCAAGAGCAAGAGCAATCACCGAAGACAAGGTTGGCAAGACTATTTTACTCCCGAAGAAATGTTCACCGGTAAGAAGCCTGACCTAAGTTGCACGAAACGGGGAAACGGAAACAAGTTTCCGAAACGGGAAGCGATACGAAACACGACCTCCCCAAATTTTGGAAATGGGGAAACGCGAATATATATATATATATATATATATATTAAAAATATTTAAAAATTATTAATATATATATCAATGTTTTTAAAACCGGAACCGGTGACTGGACCGGTCCACCTAATGAACCGGTTTACCGACCGGAACCGGTCTAACCGGGACTGGTTTGGTCTAAACGAACCGGTTTTAAAAAAAACATTAAATAATTAATTTTTAATGAAACAAAACTATTTTTAAGATGTAAAACCATGATTCCAAGCCAATAGAGACAAAATATGCAAAGTTTGCTCATTTATATACCATGTAAAGGTGAATATATCAAAATGGCACCGAGTGCAATACATATCATCGACAAAATAGCAAAATACATAAGAAATGAGGCTCTAAATGGCCTATAAAGTCCAAAAACAATGGTGCAAGCTATGAGGCCATTGGCCTACAGTCCTTCCAATTTCACAAGTTCCTTTTTCACACCCAAATCTCAAAACCCTAGAGCCTTTGCTCATGTGATGAAGTCCATCACTGCTTCCAAATCACTGTAGCAACATTTTGTGCAAATAATGATCTTCATTATTCAGGCCTTAGCATTAGATTTCAGAACCTAAGTGTTCATAGTAGTAAATGCATATGGCATCAATCTTCAATCCAACATGTCCTTTATGTCTTTGGCCTGCTGCAAAAGATTTGACCTGTTCAAGGGAGGACCTTTGATTTCTCAAGTTTCAACTGAAGAAGTACTTGGTCTCATTTCCACTGTGATAGAACTCCCTTTACCACAATGTGCTTTCTCCAAAGGCATGCTAGTGAAAGTGATCCATTTTCTATTTCAAGGGTGAGCATCACAGATACAGTTCTTCAAATACCCATCAGTAATCATATGCAATGCAAGATTCACAGTATAATATTTCCACACTTCAGTCTTTCAGTATATGAGTAAAGATCTCACATTTCTTATATGTGGCTATGACTTGCTTTGAGCCACAATCCATATTGTACTTCTTGTCATTTCTTCTTGCTTTAGCACTATTTCATTTGGCATGATTGAAGACTGTTCATCGTTGTCCTTAAGGATTTAAGGATACCTTACAGTCCCTGATTAATCTATAATGAGTCTTCAAGTTCAAACTTCAAGATATACTGAGACCAATAGTTCTGATTTTCTGCAGACCTATACCGGTCCACGGACAGTCTACAAGAATGAAAAATCACTGATAGCAAATTCAGTGATTGCTTCATATGTTTTACTTTGCAGACACATACTGTTGATGTAGATCAGGCCTCATATTCATCATAGAACTGTAGATCAATCCTTCTTAGACAATGTAAATTGTATCATCCAGAATACTCATATAGGGTCCATGAAACACTTACGAGATATTAGTCCAAACTGTGACATCAACCCAAACTCTTATTTAATGTATAATGTCTCACAAAGGATGACTTGTTCACAATGCGCTTGTCTTCAGACAGAAATCCTTTCAAGCATCTTTTGGATGTTATCTCCAAGGTGATACTAGCTTGGCTTCTGAAAATGCTTTCAAATTTCAGACTTTGTAGCAATTGTTTTTCTTCATAGATATTTCATTGTGGAGTGATTTAAAACTAAAAGGTATAGTCCTTTAGCTGCTGGCTTTTGTATCTGAGCCTTAGAATGATAGTGTTAGTACACCTTTCAGACTTCATTGTAATTCTGATCTCTGGCTTCCTGGTTCTCATTATTGTACATGAAAGACAAGGATTTAGCTTGCTTGTCTTCAGACTGAGATCTTCTTTTGGCTGCTTCCTCCACAGAGACACCAGCTCAGCTCCTCGGCTTTGTGTTCACAGATCTCATCACCTTTTTGCTGGCATGACTTCAAACTTCAAGGTGGCATTAGATCAGCTTCTCAATGAATTAAAGACTTGGCTTCTTCAGTCACCAGTGGTATTTTATATGATCAGTAAACTGTTTCGGAAGAGCATGCCTAAAACCGGCCGGTTTAGGACGGAACCGGCCGGTTTGATACAAACCGGCCGGTTCCGTCCTAAACCGGCCGGTTTTTCACCGGTTAGGGCAAAAACTGGGCGAAGGGGGCCTTCCAACCGGGTTTTTTGGCCGGTCTAGACCGGCGGCCTTGCTAACCGGCCGGTTAGACCGGTAACCGGTTTTTTAAAACGGTTTTGAAAACTATGATATATATATATATATATATATATGTGCAATCATAAAGCATTAATGATACATTTACATTATATGATTATAATTTATTACATTTAAACATTAAGATTAAATTTACATCACATTTACTCATGAGTCATGAATGATCACATAATGAAAATAAAAATATAGGAAAATCCAAAATCAGTGTTTATTTATATTAGTATATGAGGCTACAAGTACAATAAAGACTATAAGGCTGCAAGAACTATAGAGACAAGTCACAAAAGACTAATCCTCATCATAACAATCCTCATCAAAAATAGAAGCAGCACAATGCTCAACAGTGGATGGTGGTGCTGAAGAAGATGATGCACCAATTCCACTTCCAAATTCGGCCTCAATATTCAGGGCAGCAAGAGAGAGATCCAAATCAGGATTTTCTGCATCCACATCCCATTCTTTAGAAGGACCATTGTTGTATTCTGGACCCCTACGAGATGCAAGGCGAAGGTTGGAGTGCACATAAACAAGATCCTCTGCTTTCTGTGAGCCCAACCTATTGCGCTTCACAGAATGAATAAAACCATAAGTGCTCCAATTCCTTTCTGCTGATGAAGAGCTTGCCACTTGTGAAAGAATACGAATGGCAAGGTTTTGCAAATGTACACCATTTGCTCCATGACAAATCCACCACCTAATTGGATTCATGGTGCTTCTCTCCTCCAAAGCTGATATATCTGCATAATCATCTATTCCTGCAGCAAAACTGGCAAATTCCTCCTTTACCTCCCTATGTAGATGAGAAGGAAACATTCTCATAAGTGCTTTTTTCACCCCAGTAGCCACCTCTCTATCCTTATGGGGTGCCTTCCTCTTCCCATTGCTTTTAGCAATAAGCTCCTCATCATAAAATTTGGGGTTCAAAGCATGTGCTAAAGTGTGCAATGGTGTATTGAAATTGTTCTACCTGTCAACAATGATTTTCTTGATCAAACTAGCAAAATGATCATCAACAAACAAAAGTTGTGGAGACTCCTGCGAAATGATTTCCATAGTTTTCTCAACCATGGAATCCATGCCATCATATACCTCTCCCAAGAAAGGTTGGTCAGTGTCAGCACTCCGGAGAAGCTCAAATGCAGGGGTTGTGAACTTTAGCAAGAAATCTACCTTGCTCCACCAATCCTCATCAAGGCACAATCTACGCACCATAGATCCCCGCTCTGAATCTGCTTGTCTCCACTCAATCCAAAGTTGACTCACCACCATAGAAACTAATGCATGCTTAACCTCAACAAGGCGGCACAACATCACGAAGTTTGAGGCATATCTTGTCCCAGCAACTTTTAACAACTCCAATTTGGAGTACTCTCGAAATATGGCCTGAGACTAGTGGTGGTTGGTGATGAATTTGATAATCTCCCTTGCTTCCCCTGTGAGTTCCTTTATCCAGGAAACTTTGTTGTCGATCTCCTCTAAGATCAGATTCAGATTATGGACAATGCATGGTGTCCAAAAGATGTGGTCATACCTCCCCTCAATAATTAAACCTGCAGCTTTGCAAACCGGTGCATTATCCGTGATAACTTGCACCACCTTGTTAGGCCCTATTTGTTCAATAGCTTTTATAATAACATCAGCAATGTACTGTGCATCTTTCACCTCTCCTGAGCAGTCTTCTGCCTTGATAAACATTGCTCCTTTGGGGGAAGTGGCAATGATATTTATCAATGGTCTGCGCCTCATATCTGTCCAACCATCTGAGACTATGGTAACCCCAGAGCTACTCTAGGAAGAACGAATTGGAGCTAAAATGTCCTCCACAAGGTTCTTCTCATTTTTGAGAAGCTGGGTTCTGACTTTCTCATAGTTGGGCCCCTTGTACCCTTGAGGAGCTTTGTTAACTGCCCTTATCATATCTTGCCAGTAAGGAGAGCGAACAACATTGAATGGGATATCACATGCATAAATGCACCTAGCCACTCTGGAATCAGTTTCTTCTCTTGCTTGCACATTCACCAATCTAGCAATTCTGCTATCCTGAACTGAAGGGGATGCCCCTGGGCCTCTGGTATTTTTGGGTGCTGGTTGTTCATGTTGTTGAGTGTGACTAGCTCTCCTCTTTCTTGCTTCAGCTACAATCCTTGGCTCAATGTTAGATGGAGCTTGAGTAAGCTCATCATGCCTTCTCTTAGTACCATCCGCCTCATCTTGCTCTCTTTGATATGCCCTCCTTGCCAACGGATCTGATGTTTTTGTGCAACCTGAAATCCCCTGTCCTCCTCCATGCAATAGATGCGCCTTCACTCTTGGGTAGGAGCCCGTGTACGTATTATTGCAAAGATTGCATTGCCATTCCCATGAGCCACCACCTCCACATCTTTGAAGCTTCGTCACATGCCTCCAAAGAGGATAATATTCAGCCCTTGGGTTGGCCCTAGGGCTTGCACTTGCAGCTGCACTTTGGCTGGAAGCCATTGCTGCAAAAATAAATAAAAAAAACCAATCTGTAAATAATAAAATTTAAAAACGTTTTTCATATTTTTGGCTGTATAAACCCTAGAAAAATTGAAGAAATAGTAAGAAAAAACTAAGAAATGAATGTGGCTTACCCAAATTAATTTTCTGTGGCTGAAACTACCCTAAAATGCCAGAAAAGAGGAGAAATATGGCTGTAGCTGAGCCAAATCTGCTGCAAAAATAAATTTAAAAAACAAATCTATAAATAAAAAACGTTTTTCATATTTTTGGCTGCCTAAACCCTAGAAAAATTGAAGAAATAGTAAGAAAAAACTAAAAAAATGAATGTGGCTTACCCAAATTAATTTTCTGTGGCTGAGACTACCCCGAAATGCCAGAAAAGAGAAGAGAAATATGGCTGTAGCTGAGCCAAATCTGCTGCTACTAAAATCTCCTACTAAAATCTCTTTCTCTTGCTGCTGAAATCTCTTTCTCCTGCTGCTGAAATCTACTTTGCTCATTGCTCAAAACACCCTAGCTGAAACAACTGCCAGTCTCCAAGAGAAACGACTTGCTGAATAGTGTGATGAGAGAATGAGACAAACTGCTCTTTTATAACTTTAGAATAGGTTTCTAGAATTTTCCGGAAACCTAAAAAAAATTTAAAAACCAATTAAAAAAAAATATTTAAAAACAACACATTAAATTAGGGAAACGTGGCTCGTACGGCTTGGAAACGCGTTTCCGGCCGTACTGCCACGTTTCCGTTTCGGGAAACGTGCCAGTACGGCCGGAAACGCGTTTCCAGGCCGTACGGTACGCGTTTCCTGGTTTCGTTTCCGTTTCAGGGGGGAAACGACCCCTACCCCCACGTTTCCTGCAACTTAGAGCCTGACGTATCTCATTTTAGAATTTTTGGAAGCCCTGTATATTTTCATGTGCCTAAAGAAAAAATGAATAAATTGGGTGCATCTGGAAAGAAAGGAATCTTCGTGGGCTATAGTGAAAATAATAAGGGCTATAGAATCTATGTAGCTGGTCAAAGGGAAGTCGAGATTAGTCATGATGTCACCTTTGACGGGGATATATCTCTTAGCAAGGTAGACAATCTTCCTACATTAAGGGGATCTAAAGAAGCTGACACCAGGGACCGAAGGAAAAAGATGTGACGATGCCCGATGTGGAAGAACCTATGGATCCTATTGATCCTCCTCCGCAAGAGCCTTCCTCTTCTAGGAAGAGGCCTTCATGGCTTAGGGGGACACTTGATGATGCTGAAGGACACATTGCACCTCGAGGAACCTTCCATGAAAGTAAGAAGCCGAACAGGTATCAGGGATACTTGACCATCATGAGCATGATCATCCAAAATGAGCCTTCGTCATTCACAGATACCGTCAAGCATCAAGTATGGAAGGATGCTATGACCGAGGAATATGAGTCCATTATGAAAAACGATGTTTGGGATGTGGTCCCCAGACCCTAGGACAAAGCAGTTGTCCCTTCAAAATGGCTTTACAAGATAAAACATGCTGTTGATGGAAGTGCGGAAAAGTATAAGGCTCGTTTTGTCGCTTGTGGCTTCTGCCAAAAGGAAGGTATAGACTATGACGAGATATTTGCACCTGTTGCCCGATATACCACCATTCGCTTGATCATAGCCCTTGCTGCTTCGCAAAGATGGAACCTACATTAGATGGATGTCAAGACTGTGTTCTTACATGGTTCGATCAAAGAGGAGGTCTATGTGGAGCAACCCGAAGGATTTGAGATTTTTGATCGAGAATCTCATGTGTGCAGGTTGATGAAGGCCCTCTATGGGCTAAAGCAAGCACCCCGAGCATGGTATGAGAGGATCACTAGCTACTTGATGAAGCTGAGATTCACTAGGAGTGAAGCCGACCCTAACCTTTACTTTAAGGTTATAGATGACAAGCCTCTCATACTGGTGCTATATGTTGACGACTTCTTTCTAACAGGTGCAGACTCTCTCATTCACGAATGTAAGAGGGAGCTGGCTTTTGAGTTCGAGATGAAAGACCTAGGACTTATGCACTATTTCCTAGGACTGGAAGTCTAGCAGAAACCAGGGGAGATTTTCCTATCTCAAGGAAAATATGTGGTGAAGGTATTGGAGAGATTTTGCATGGTGGACTGCAAGCCCGTAACTACCTCGATGGAGCTTGACTTCTAGAAGTTAAGCGGTAGTGTTGCTGGACCTGTTTTACAAAATGCTACCGAATGTCCTCAACTTGTCGGAGCATTAATGTTCTTGGTGAACTCTCGTCCGAATATATGCTTTGTAGTCAACACATTGAGTCAACATATGGTTGAGCCTCACCACTCACATTGGATTGGTGCGAAGAATTTGTTGAGATATCTTCGTGGCACAATCACTCATGGGTTGAGATACATTGCCGAAGATGTGAGACTACTTGGGTATACTGATGCTGATTGGGCAGGCAGTGGGGTGGACCGAAAGGGCACTTTCGGGTGCTGTTTCTCCTTGGGATCTGCCTTGATATCCTGGATGAGGAGGAAGCAGAAGTTGGTGGCTTTGAGCATCGTCGAGGCAGAGTACATTGTTGCTAGCATGGCCTCCTGTGAAGCAGTCTGGTTGCGAAAGCTCTTCAGTGAGCTGTTTGGATTTACATTGGATACCACCGTGATTCTGTGTGACAACTAGAGCGAGATTCGTTTATCAGAGAATCCCGTATTTCATGATCGCTCCAAGCATATCAATATCAGGTACCACTATATTCGAGATATGGTGCAGCGAGGAGCAATAAGGCTCCAACATATCGGTACAAATGAATAGGTCGCCGACATTTTGACAAAGCCCCTAGGAAAGGTCAATTTCCTGACTTTCCGAGAATCACTGGGTGTTGTTCAGAGACCCTCTTATGAGGGTCGAGATGATGTATTGAGCTCTGGGAGCTCCAGGGGGCGCGAGGTACTTCTTGGAGCGACATGTGACCACAAGGCGACTTACCATCCCCTGGTGGTGCACTATGTACAGGGTAAAGGTTCAACCTTCCCCTGTGACACCCCGTGGTGACTATGGAATAGGATGATTAGTTCTCCTATGGGCCAGGATGATTTGTTCTCCGTGGCGATTGTGGAACAGGATGATTAGTTCTCCTGTAGGCCAGGATGATTAGTTCTCCGTGGCATCCACTGGACAAGATGATTCGTTCTCTTGTGGACAGGATGATTAGTTCTTCTGTCGAGGCATGCTACCCATGCAGTCTGGGACTCATGGGAAGTACCTCTCATCTGATCAATGAGTAGGGAAATGAGGATAGGGACCATAGTAGTACTATCGATGGATGCATCGCTGTATCTACTGTACTCCCTATGCTAGGATGACCTCCATTGATATGGGATCAATGATACTGATTTGGGATCAGTGAGAGTGTTCCACACTTTGAGACTGACTTCGGGTCAGTGGAGGATGGTATGATACATCCTCAATCATTTCTACTTCTTCATAGTTCGAGCAGAGCAAAACAGAGCAGAGTGGGGTCAAGCTGTACAGGACAGTGCATTTGATGGATGGATAGCATTGACTGTCCGACAGATTGCAGATGAAGTTCTCCCTAGTTGAGAGGGAGTGTTAAAATTGGCAACTAGGGTTAAACTCCATGTGAATCGCCTTATTTATGGCTTCTGATATTTTTTCTAGATTCCTCTCATCAAGAGGTGTAGGATTGATCTAAACATCATCCGATTTCGATAAGCATTTATGGGGATATGAATTTATTTTCATTATGGACAAATTATCAAGGTCGGCCAACAAACTTATGTAAGCTCAGAAGCCCAACAGTCACGTCTATTGATCCTCAACTTTTTCATATAAATACAAGGAGCATTCTCCTCATTTGGACAATTCAATTCACTCATCTTCTCTCTCTCTCCCCTACGCATAAAAGGAGCCTTTCTGTCTCTCACATGTGTGGCTGAAAGGAAGATGTCCTAGGGCAAGGAAGACACAGAAAGAAGGATGCTAGGACAGCAGGTCATCTCTTTGACCTGCGTTGACCAAGCGTTGACCATCCAGAAGTGGGGATTGGGTGTGGTTGGCTCTCCTAGGCAGGACGCAATTTTTGGCATGAAAATCGAGGTGATCTGACCTCTGGTTTGACCGGTGTTGACTGCCCTAGTTTAGCGTTGCAGTTGACTTCAGAAATCTGCAAATTGACTGTACTTTTGGGGCTGTTCAAGGGTCGTTTATTCAGGCTGTTTGAGGACAAGTTGACCAGAAATTGACCAAGTATTTTAGAGGTCAATTTCAACTAGTTTGACCAAGTTTGACTTTGCTGATCTAGGGTTTGTTGCTACTGATATAAAATTACAGAATTCAGATTTTGTACTATTTCTCTCTGCTAAACTATTGAAGCTAAAAGAAGATTTGATCAAAGGGTTTCCCCGCATTGGGGTTTGTCCCTGGCTAGCCGCCACATCTTATGTCTCTTGTCTTGGCTTGTTTTCTGTTGATCATTTAATGTTCTATTTACACTTACTTAATGTATATGTGATTGCTAATCTTTTGATAAGAAGAAGAAAAATAAGTAAACTACTCTAAGCATAGAACATACCATAATTTAACAAAAGGACACTGTAGAGAGAAACACTGGAGATGTGGTTGAATAGGTACCAATGAACTTCCCATCTATGCAGACACATAGTTGTTTGTAGAGAAGGACATGAAGATGACATGGCAAGAAATAAAGGACATATTTGCAAGTAGCTTCAAGGAAGATCTGGAAGATCGACAAGTCTATGTCAACATCCACAAGTCAGGCTTATATAGGGTTGCATGTAGGTACCCCGCCTTCCCATGCACGGATATCATTCACTAGATTGTCTCACATACCGACCCTGAGATGATGACATTGAGCAGTACTAGTGGAACACAACTTGCCACCTTCAGGTCGAAAAACTAACATCAGATGTATCACTTGCCATAGCCAGGGAACCACATGGATGCACTGTTCTATATTGCCAACAACAATGTGAACACTAGAGACATCATAAAGCGTTGGGTAAGAGAGCCATCGAAGTTCAGAGCGAAACCCAGCCAGGTCTACAAGACGAAGTCACTTAGGAAGGTCTACCAACTCTTGGTCATCTTTGCATGTTGCTTGTATGGTCAAGAGAGCACGGAGACCTTTCCACATAGATGGGTAGTTATGTTGGATCAGTTGGCAAATAAAGGTAGGCCATTCAACTGGTCTGACATGTTGTCTCTTCCGCTGAAAGTGCATGTGTCTAATGCCCGGAGTTTGCCTAAGGATGAGCAAGCAAGATTCTTTATGTCTGCATACTTGCTTGATGCAATCTATGCCCAACAACAGTTCCCTGGCATGGGTTGGACATGGACACCATTAGATGATGCTATGAACATCTATTGCAAGTTGCTCTCTAAGTGCAGTTACCGAGGAGTCATGGCGAGGCTGTCTGACCACTTCATCACCCCGATTTACAAGATGATATTCGAACAAGATCCACCTTACATGTCCCAAGAAGCGATGCAGACATTACTTAACATTGCAGATTGGTATGCCTCACTCGGTGGCACCTTCATCAGGATGTTTGGCAGAGAGAAGCCTCCGCATGAGCTACTGAGGTTTGCCACAGATAAGCTGGTCATGCAAGAGGTTGCATACCACATCTCCACAGGGTTATCAGTAGGATTGCACAGGCGGAAGAAGACACCATGGCCTACTCTTCCTTTCCGGATTAGGTTGTACGAGATGCGTACCTTGAAGGATGCGGATGCCGAGGACTTGAAGAAGTTTGGGTTCGGCACCAAGAGTTTCAATCCCCCACTGCATATGCAAGAACCATTGTGCGAAGTTATATTACCAATGGATCCATGGGGCATGTCATTGGCCAAAGGAAGATCCTTGGAGGTATTGCTACAACTCCTCTAGGCTCAATGAATCGGTTAGCGTAGCTATAGAATGGAAAGCAGCATTGCAAGCAACAACACCGTAGGAAGCAACAAAACAGCAGAAATGAGCAACAAACCTACGCAAGACAAAGGCAAGAGGAAGATTGCCGAGAGCGTAGAGGTTGAGCAAAGCTACAAGTTCAGAGAAGATCCTCTTGTTGAGAAAGTAGCTTTGGAGATAGAGGTGAAGAGGCGACAATGTGAAAGGAGAGTAGAACAGAGGAAGAGAGAGAAGCAAAGGTTGGAAGATACAGAGAGGAAGTTGCAGGAAACAGAAAAGAAGCTGAAAGCAGAGCAAGAGCTCAGGAGGAGAGAAAGGGAAGAGAAGTAGAACAAGAACAGGAGGAAAGGCAAGGTGCACTGACAGAGAAAATTGCGCCTATACAGGTTGAAGAGTCAGAGCAACCAACAGATGAAGAAGAGGGTGAGCAGGTGCAAGTTCAGGAACTCGCTCAACAGGTTGAGCAGATGGTTGAAGCAACGGACATGGAGACAGAACAAGAGCCACAGGACCAAGACACCGATCTCATGCCGAGAGCATCCGAGGTCGCACCACAGTCTCCGCCACCTCCAGAATCACAACCAGTCCCGAGCGAGCAAGGAGAGGTTGTTCTCCTTGATGATGATCCAAAGATGGATGTGTACAATCTATCATTTGATGAGTCACAACAAAGGATTGTACAGGCACGAAGAAAGCAACTCCTGGATGATCACACATCACTTGCACACATAGAGGAAAGGGTGATTGTATCAGATAGAAGACATGCAACTGCCATGGCCAAAGCTTCTAAGGTTTATGCTGAAGCCACGAGCTCGACGGTTAAGTTCTTGATAACAGAGAATGATCGGATGGCAAAGGACTTGCAAAAGGGCAAGTAGAGAACAGAGCAGTCCACAGGATATGCTATGGCAGGAATGAAGAAAGCAATACCCATTGAAGTATCAACTTTGGAGACCACCATGCGGACACCATATAGAAAATTTGTCACCATGCACAAAGCAATTGTCCATCTATATGGTTTTCAGCAGTAGTGTGCAAAGACAACGCAAACTCTCAAAGACATCGACATTGTTATTGCACATGTACAGGAATGGACAATGAGGTACACGGGAGCCCTGCTTTACTTGCACAAGATGATGAAGCCGTAGGTAGAGGTAGACAAAGCATGGATCTAGATGTTGACTTAGAACTATGAACAACTCCTCCGCTTATCACCAGCATTGAGGCTTCCTATGCACGGTTGTTCAGGAGTCTGGATGTCATAGTGAGGACACACATGATCCCTTCAATTGGAACCCTCACTCAAGCCATGAGGAAGAACCAAGTCATGCTGGAGGTCGACAGGTACATAGAGCAGTTGATGCGTGAAGCCACCAGTGATGACTTGTAGCTGAGCGTAGAGAACATGCAGAAGTACATTGGTGGTCCAGCCACACTCAAGACAGTGCTGCACATGCTTCAAGATGAGATGGACAGAGGTTTCAGAACCATATACCCGGAAGCTATGGAGGCAAGAGTCTGCTTCGATAAAGACATCACCAAACAATACGGGGACACAATAGTGCAGTACCAAGCTTGGTATCAGTTCGTCACTGAAGACCACCACGAGGAGGTTATCGAGTTGGTCTTTTCGCAAGAACCCAAGTGATGTTGTTTGTCTTGTTAGGTTGACTCAAGCCTATTTTGTCCCACATGGGTATATGTGGAAATTGTATTATTGTAAATATGTTGTAAGTGAAATTCCAAGTGTCATTAGTGGAATGTGAACAGTCACTATGTAATGTGAAGAGTCATGAGGGTAGTCCAAGAGTCAAAGGGGAATGTCAAGGGTCACCCCACCCTTTGCTATATATAGAACCTCATAACTCATAGTACAGGCTTTTGGGAGCCAAGCTTTTGGCTAGGCATTGCTTAGAGAAGGCTTGGAGAGTATTGTGATGAGCCTTGGCTTCTCCACAGCGTAGAGTGAGTACATCTCTTTGGAGGAGCAGGCGGTGTTGACTGTAATGTTCCACTATTAGGGCTAGTGGCTGTCAATGGTGTATGTATGGATGGAACTTTCACTTAATAATATATAACAGAGCCAACACGTTTTCATGCATATGTTGTTATTGTAGTTGGACTATTCTGGTTGCTTTAGCAATGTATGTTATTTAACTTACGCATTTGTGTATGAACTATTTTGTATGCAATTGTATGAATCTTGTTGTAGACATGTTGTTGGTTTAACCTGTCACTTTGGTTTGTGGACTATTCCGCTTTCCAGCTTGTGATGTCATTCCGCTCGTGTGTTCCTTTCAGGCTGCGTACTATTACAGGCTTCTAAGGGACACACTTCCTTTTCCCCTTCGTGTGTTAGAACCCCCATGCATCTCACTTGACTCGTTGCAAGGTCACATGCTTCCGACAAAGTTATCACACTTACCTCTGTGCACTACCGCAGTCAAGGCATTGCTTTACTACCCATTGCTGGGACTCCTACTCCAAACGGTCTGAGGTCTAGTTGGGACTTCTTACCGAGGAGATCCCTTGACATGTTTGTGGGTCCAGCACCGTCAACATTTATGGCGCTAGAAGGAGGGCCAGATGACAAGCTGAGCCCTCAAAGTTTGTTTTGAATCTCTGCACATCATTCATGACTTACATTACAATCTCAACTCTGGCATGTTTTTCTCATGCACATGACTTCGAAGTGTCGGAGGATGTCATAGATGACTTGTCACAAATCAAGTACGACGGTGAAGGCGAAGCAGCCTTGTTAAGACATGGAGTTGCCTTCCTAGGCTTCTGTGAGAGGAATGATGTCCCTTCGATGACATTGCCTGTGGGCTGTTTGCTTACATGTTCGACGGGCATGCTGACCAATGGTGTCGTACATTGCCCGCAACCTCTATTCACTCTTATGATCACATGATCAGAGAGTTAATCCGTGCTTTCTATTGTTATGACCGCAAAGCACTCAATAAAAAATTCTGGAATTACAAAAAGCACCCTATGAATCCATTATGTAATTTTGGGACCACTTCTGTAATCTTGCTTTTCAAATCCTTGAAGATGAAATTGATTGGAAATTTCTCAAGGAAAGATTTCAGTATCTTCTTCACGTATTTGAAAATCCACATGAATTGGAATCATTTGAACCCCTCCTAGCATACCTCGGTGTTAGAGCTTCCAAATCTAAGATGGACAAGGTTGTTGTCACAAGTGACCCTTCATCCTCTTCTCATCAAACAACTCTAGCTCCACAGGACGAGGTGGGAGAAGTCGCGAACCCATTTGTTGAACTATCACATCCTCACACCCCACCTGCATTGGATATCTGCATAGATTGGACTGCAACCCCGATGGTTGTCACGTGGTCTTGTCTTCTCAACCTCCGTTCTCTGGTTCCTTTGATCCTTCGGATTGTACTGTGTTGTGTTCTCCCGTTCTAGATTCCACCTCTGTTGTTCACAAGGATCAAGTTGTCAACGGAGTTGGTGTTGAGCAGGCAACCTGCGCTGTCATTTTTGATGAGTATGTGTGAGAATTTGAAGAAGAACTTGTGGTGAAGGATGATCTCCTTCTGACCACACCTCATCTGTTTTTTCCTGACATCTTTTGTGATTCTGCCATTTTTGATTTCTCTTGTGAAAATTTATTCCCGGATGTTTCTACTTTTGATCATTCACAGAACACACAGGATGTCAGTCTGTCATTTGATTGCGGAGAGGACACATCTTTCTTTCCGAATCCACCCAATCTGTCATCTTTTCTTTCTGGAAATTCAGAGGGTGAAAATTTTTGTTTCTCATCAACCCCTCTGTATGATTTGTTAGATCATGAGGATGCCGATGTACATCTCAAATTTTCTGATCGTGGCTGTCGTGATCCCTTCACTCACTCATTCGATCACGATGTTGATTCACTTGCTGTTGATCTTTCCAAGCCACCAGTCTTTGATGATCTACTCGCTGATGAAGTGGAAACCCCTCAAGCTGTTGAGGCACTTCAACCCGAGCTGATGGTTATGTCAGGTTCTCGCAGTCTTGAGGTCAGTTCCACTCCCAATCAGAAATCTGTTGAAACACCTGAGGCTCCTCATCACTCTCCTGTTTGCATTGAAAACCAATCTAATCCACAAATTTCACTTCCTCCACCAGAATCACATGATCCTATCGCTCATGCATTGGAGGAGTCATACGTAGCAAGTCATGTTGCTAAGCGAAAGTTTTCTTCTTTTTGCATGTTTGCTCGTTTTTCAAGATCAAAAGAGTGTGCATGTTTGTCGTCTGTGCACAATGCGATGCTTCGCCATGGTACGTCCGCAGAGTGTTTGTCTTGCGCTTTTACTTTGTTCTTTTTTGTGGACGCATTTAAACTTCGAGCATGTTGGTCTTCATTGTTTTATCTTTCTTGCTTGCTGGTCTACTTGAATATCTTTCTTGTCGACCATGCCTTCACCAACATGGGTCAACCAATGCACCGGTGGCTGCATTGGAAGTATCACTTCACGTGAGTAGGCCCATGCACTGTTTAGCTTAGGAGTAGTAGTGTTGATTTCTTGTTTTCTTTGCTTTCTTGTTTGCTTTGCTTACTCAATTTGCTTTCCTTTTACATTTTTCCTTTGCTTGCTTGTTTGTTTGCTTGTTACGCACCCGTAGGATTAGCTTCACATGAAACTGTGTTTGGCTCTTGAGACAAGCAGGGTGAAGTACAAGAGGACTTGTACAACTATCAACATTTTGTTATCTGTTATCCCCTCTCTTTATGAAGAGCTTGCGTTCTTCAGTCAATGATACCCTGATGGAAAATACGTTTTGTTCAGAGTGAGTCTTGGTGAAAACACAACTCTTTCACTTTTAACTAGTACCGCCTACTCTAATTGGTTTTTCTATATTCGATTAACCCTTGTTAGCTCAGTCAAGTAGAGTAAGGTGAGGGGAAAACCTTAACAAGTATGTTAGAGGTATATATAACATACTTCTATGAAGGGACAACCTCTTCTGCTCTCAATAAGTCGGGATCCCTCTTCTACCCCATGGAATAAAAAAGTGCCTATGCACAGTTCTCTGAAAAAAGAAAAGAAAAAAAGTGTTAGGCAGATAAATCCCTCTTGCTAACGAGCAATCTCCCTAGATCCTAGACGGCAACTAGAAACAAACAGACAATTTAAATGACTCTTTCCCTAAGTTTATCTCATTTGAATTATAGACATAAAAGATAGTAAATGAGCCTCTTACCCGTTCGCGAAATGCTTGATGAAGATCCTTTGTTGTGTCTTGATGTAGCCTCTCAATGCTTGATAAAACCTACAACCATAAACATAAGAAGGATCAAAAGCATATGAGACATAATAGTTCAAGAAAACTTAACCTAATGATCAAGGAGATTAGGAATTGAAATTGCTTTAATGAACATCTAAAGAATTATAGACCATTCATCATTCTGATAAGACAATTCAATGGGGAAAAGCATTCATTTGTATTAATCAAAGATAAAGAAGAGCCTTACAACCTTTGCCTTGATGTAGTGAGGTTCCTCCCAAATGCATCCAATCTCCTCCTTAGATGATAAGCTTTCCAATCTCAAACTAGCAACATAAGTTTATCTTCTCTGAGTTCTGACCTCCTCAATCCCTCTGCCCTCTAGTCATTTTATAGGCCAAGAGGAAGAAGTTTCAGATCCAAAAGAGGAGGGTGAGATCCTCTAATTGAGGGATTAGGGTTCCTTGAGGAAAGGGATTAAGATCCATCATTTGAGGGTTATAGCTTGAATAGGCATCACCTGGAAGCTTTCAGTTGGGATATATTCGACCAACTATGTTTCTAGAATGTAGCTTTTTATTTTTACTTTCTTTGATTCACCTGCACGGTCCACAGTGGTAGACAGAGCGCAGTTCTGCACTGTTCTCAGGGATAAGTTCAGCGAATGCACAGAAAATTCTAGGGAAAAGACGCAAGACCTACTTAACAAAGTATACAAGCTATTTTTCCCAAAGTTCTCATCTTCTTCAAGGTATTTTTAGTTGTTTGACCTTTAAGGGAGTTCAATGAAATATGTTCACGGATGGCAAGAATTCCGTTTAATTGATCAAGTGTCATGGTGACAAAATGATGTGTGACAGATTGGCCCCTAAAGTGCGAAGTTTGTATAATAAGTTTTAAAAGATTGAAGCGATTTATCATGCTAAAGATCGAATCAGAGACAATGGTTAGAAACCTGCAAGAAACATTCAACGATTATAATGCAAATGTATACATATAATCATCACTAAGGTAGGTATTCCCATACTGAGAGTAAAACTAACTCAATGAATAAGTACGGAAAAACTCCTTGATCATATCGATAGTAGATATAGTATGGATGCAGCCATCTGTTTATGATTTTGTCTACATGATCATGAATATAAAACTCCTCGCAACCTGGATTGATGAAACTAGATCCAGGGTCTTGATCTTCATCTTCTCGATCCACAATACAAATATAGCCATGCGAGTGAATGTCTCGAAGTCGAACATGGTAGAAACCACTTGATTACCGGTCAATGATGTGAACCATTAACAAGTGCGAGAGAAACCACCAATAACGACAATGGCTGTCAAGGTACTTCCAATACAATCTATAAAGTGCAAATAGGTGATTTGAAGTCGAACACTCATAGAATCGTTCGCTAGAAGGCCAATGATGAGAACTTGTTGTCGACGATGAGAAACTTGCCATTAAGGCATGCAGACTTCAAGGTACTAAAGGTTTCTAGATCAACTTCCTAGATAATGAGCTAAAGTTGATAGGAAGCGACTTGTCGTAGGAAAGCCTACGACACGAAACATAGTGTCAAGCTTTGAAAAATAGTTTGCAAGGATTGACTTAGGGACGACTGACGCGATTGAAGGCTAAAATTTGCAAAGGAACATGAACTGAGGTTGAACTTCTCTTGAACACATAACAACATGACAATTGACTTGGCAACATTTGACTCAACGATAATACTCAAAACCAATTGAAGACTTTCAATGGGGTTCGATTAACTGTAAGACAAATGGATTTCCTAACCCAGACACCAGCGTGACAGAGTGTCACAGTGTTGCACGAAGCGCCCCCCCCCGGTTCCAAGCCCCGAAGCGCGTCCTGTACGGAAGCGCCTAGGAAGCTTGGCCGGAAGCGCGCTTCCGAAATTTTTAAACGCTTCCTGGAAATTTGGAAGCGCTGGCGCTTCCGAAGCGCCGAAGCGCGCTTCGTACGACGCTTCCCAGACGCTTCCCAGGCGCTTCCCAGACGCTTCCCAGACGCTTCCCAGACGCTTCCAGAAAAGCTTCCGGAAAAGCATTTAGAAAATCGTTTTTTTTTTCAATTTTTTTTAAAATTTTAGGTGAGTTTGCTTGTTGGGGGTGGGTCCACCTTAGGTTAGGGTGACAAATGAAAGCAAAAAAAAATATAAATATAGCAGATGCTCCCTCATGGTAATGTTAAATTCTTAAAGTAAAAGTGACATTCTCCTTTATTTTTCATTTTCATCCTTTTACTTAAATTTTTAACATTACCATGAAATGACTCAGAATGTTTGAGAGTGGTTCCAGCCTCATTGGACTTCATATGGAGAAAATAGAATTTCATATCCTATTCAAAATTCAGCAGACTTAACAGTTTTCAGGTATTCAGGATCAATGGGATTGTGGCATTTCATTAGATTATATCAAGTATGAAGGTATGCGATTAGCATTTAATCAAGAGCACCAAGCCCTATATGTACTGTGGTGTTGGTGGTGTTAATTGTTGAACTCCTTTGTCACGCGGCACGCCCTTAGCAAAAAATTACCTTTCAATCAAGTCAAAATCATCGATCAAACATGTTAAGCTTTTTCTACCATATTTTAAGTCTTGAATTAGGTAGTTTGATCAAAATTGGGCAATGTTGACTAATATCCCTAGACAATCGAGGTAGAGGCAAAGGCTAGACAAGAGGAGAAGAATCTAGATTCTAGATCATTAATGTACAATGGATGTTATATCTATCTTGATTTATGCAAAAATATGCATGTTTTCATGTCTTCTACAATTAATTTGGTATTTGGGATGTTTGTTTTGAGTATAAATGCAAAAAAATATAAAAAATATATATATATATAGCAGACGCTTCCGCGGACGCTTCGCTTCCTAGATTTTTGGAAAATGACGCTTCGGCGTCCCCGCTTCCAAAAAACGCTTCTGCTTCGCTCCCGCTTCGTGCAACATTAGAGTGTCATGTTCAAGAACAACATACTACCTTTATGATAAATGTAAAATGAACACCTTTTCCCAATTTTCCCCCACCATTGCTGGCAAGTACCTCTTTATTTTTTACAAGCTTGAGGAGGATAACATATGCTTGTCCTGTAAGCTCATCCTTCGGATGAGTCAATCGAAGTATTTTTAGCGAACCCTTAGAAGGAATGGTTCGGTCTCGTTATGCTTAACGAGTCCTATACTCTTTAATTTTTACGAGTCCAGTAAAGGGAAAATTTGATGTTGTTTTCTTTTAAGAGTTTGAAAAAGACACAAAAATGAAACTAATTCAGTTCTTTCACTGTAAAATTTTAACGAGCCCCAAAAAATTAAAGCTCAGTGTTTTTCAGTTTTAGGGAGTCAGAAGAAAAACATAAGTAAACCTCGTCATGTTCTTTTTTATAAATTTAGTCCCTCAAGCCCGAAAAGGGATAAAATAATGCAGGAGAGCACTCTATTGACCATAATTAGTCAACGTATACCTTTTTCATAAATAGTCCAGTTCAGTCTGTAAAAGGGGTAAACTTATACTTAATGGATTGTTGTTCATTTACTTTACTGAGGCTCTGGATGACTAGCCCCATGCTGCCTCTATGCAGTCTCTACATGGGCTCACGCTGCTTCTACATCACAGCTTCTAGGAGCTGCATCACCCTTCCAGCTGATAGATTTGCTGGTTGGAACTCGATTCTCTGGCCCTCCGGTCTCACACCCTGACTTTCGGCTCTAGATCTCGACTACTCCCAGCAAAATTACAGACTCCCTCTAAAGCACTGCACTGCCTCTGCGTGGCACTGTGTTGCCTCTCTGGACCTCTTGTTGCCTTCTCTGCTTTGCATTGTCCGAAACTGGAAAAATCCCCTCCAGTCTACTATCCCTGCTACTCACTGCAAGAAGATCACTCAATCTCTCTCCGACAACTTAGCTCTGCTACTCTTGAGAAATTCGATCTCTTGATCTAACTATCTTGGTGTGTTCTCGAAGTGCCCATCAAGCTCCTTCTTATAATCTCTCATTGGAGCACCAATGACCAAGATTAAAACATAATCAATGGCTAAGATTAACTCGGAGTTGATCGTCGTCTTCTTCTAGAAGATTCGCACCAGATTTAATTAATACCCTTTAATTAATCACATTTTCTAAGTTTAGGCTTAGGGACACATTAAAAATGATTAATTATTTTAATTAAACCATATCTACGTGGAATTTTCCCAAGCAATTTTTGGGTCTTGGAGAATGCATTTGTCTTAGCTTCTTTGCAAAATCTCGAGGCTAGAGCACATTCGATGCAACATAAATCAACAGGCCTCATTTGAAAGGCATGAATTCGGTCAAGCAAGTCGAGCAAGAAGTGCGAGATAACCTCCAGAAGAAGTCTCCATATCAACGAAGAAAGAAGGAAGAAGAACAAAGATATTCTAGTTTCGGTTTTGGGTTAGTTTGTCCTCCCACGTGCGAAGAAAGTAGAGCTGAAGGTATCTAGAAGAAGTCGAAGTAATTGTTGTCTATTGTATGGGTATAAAGCCTCTCTAGAAGGAGCCGAAGAAGAATATATTAGGGTTTCGATGGTAGGGCTACTAGCCTACAAGAGAAGGCCAAGGACCAAGGTAGCCAAGATCAAGAGGAAGAAGAAGAAGCCGAGGACCAGAAGATCAAGGAAGTCGAGAAGGGAAGGAAGCCGAGAGCTAGAAGAAGAGCAGTTCGAGACTCTAGAAGGAAGCCGAGAAAGGGAAGAGGTAAAGCATTAAGGAGGCTAGTGACAAGGGTCTTGGGAGGACACTAAAGTCAAGGGTCTTTGTCATGGTCTTGGTATTCGTCAATTGAAGATCTATAAGAAGAATTTCTGATTGGGTTTTCCTCTCAAAGAGTGAGAGGTTTTGGCCCTGGCTGACAAGCCTACACACTGTGTCTCTTGTCTTCTATTGTTTATTCGATAATTGTTTTGATGAAAAGAACACATGATCCGGATTTAAACAGGAACGCAACAAATTACAGATATAACCATAAATATAGAGATGCAGCAGAAATAATACTTCATTTCATTAATGTAAAATAGTGAAATATGCTTACAAACAGAGATGGAAATAAATCAGCTAGGGCGATGGTAGCTCATCTCTGAGAAGAGATCTGGCGTCTACATGCCTCTGAACTGTATTAGAATAAGGCACGAAGGCCTATTTATTGTTGAGAAACAATTGAAAACCCGAAACATCCAAAAACCTAACCCTAGGAGATGAAGCGCCAAACTATGGGCCTCGTTTGGGTCCAAGTGGGATAGGTAGGTGGCCACCAACATCCACCTGGATTATTCCTCCCCCCTTAGGAAGCAATGGTCCCCATTGCGTTGAGTTCCTCCATGACATGAGGAAACTTCTGCTGAACTTGGTCCCTGGTGAACTGTTCTGCAACCTCTGATGTGTTCAGTAATGGTGGGAAGCTTGGTTGAGGGCGGTCCACATTGAACACTCGGTGCAAGCGAAGGAATGGGGGAATGCTGTGCTCCAAAGCATTGTTTCCCACAGCCTTGGTACTGGTGTAAGGACCATATCGGAGTGGTCTGAGCTTCTGATGGGCTCTTGTAAGGCGTTCTTTCTGTAGATGCAACCAGACTTTGTCGCCCACTTGAAACTTGTGTGGTACCTGATGCTGATCATGTTGCTGCTTGTACTTGGCATTTTCTAGAATGGAGTGGCGATAGATCGACCCATTGGGTAGAGGTGCTCTGAAAGTCAGATCAGACGAATGCTTGACCTGACAGTGCAACGGTACCCCTGTGGGTGAGGAGAAGATGTTCCTGTATTCTTTCATGATTGTATCCATCTGTTGCTGCTGCTGCGTGGAGGAACCCTTCGCTGGGGTCATGGATGTGGCTACGATCTTCCCCTTACTTTGAGGGCGAACCAGACAAAAAATAATTTTCCTAGTCTGGGAGATGATCTTACTGCCTTTCTTAGCAGAGATCAAAGAAGTGGCAGTAGGTGGGGCTACCTCCGGTATCCTGTATAATGTATTACACAAAGAAATAATAACAGTGCAAGGCCTTGACTCATACACAACATGTCACCTCCACAAGTATGTTTGGCCTAATAAGACATCACAAACATCGAGCGGTGCAACATCACATAATAATACCTCATTTGTGAAGGGCTTAATGTTGTATGGAAGGCGACACTGATGGCGGACTCAGAGATCTTGTCCTTGTGAAACCACCCGATGCTCTACGGTTGCGGGTGTGGTATGGTTGGTAGTCCCACCCGCTTCACAACCTCTGTTGAAATGAGGTTCTTTTGGCTGTCACTGTTGACAATAAATTGCAGTGGCGAACACTTCACCCACATTTGTGAGTGGAAAAGATGCTCCCTCTCCTCTGGGTCTTCGGGCGCAATCTTCTGGACCTTGGCGGTGGCAACAGTGGCGCTGGGTTCCGCATCAATGATTTGCTTCCCTTTTGTCATTCCCCTTGTTGGGTTCTGACTCAGGGTCAGAACATGCATATGATTCTGAAGCCTTCAACTCGGCCACCAGCAACTGCTTGGTCCGACACTCACTTGTGTTATGAGTGGGGCTCTTATGGAACTCACACCACTTTCTTGTGTCCTTCTTTGACTTCATGGTGTTGTTCTTTTCTTGCGGCTTCGACGGGTTGTCTTGGGTCACCCCGCCTTGGCTTTGTCCTTTGTTCTTCGGATTCGTAGATCCAAAGTCTTGCTTCTTTTGTTTAAACTTCTGCTCGATCTTGACAACATTGGTATGCTGTGCCGAGCGAGGAGATGTTCAGGAACTCCATCTCGTCCTGGATGTACCTGTGTAGGCAGCTGTGGTATTTGAGTACCAAATGCAGCTCAGAATCCTTGATACCTAACTTTGTGCGAAGGGTATGAAAAATATTTGTGAACTCCGACACATCTTGGTCCCTTCCCTGCCGCAGCGTGGTCCACTTTATGTATTTGTCCTCATAGCTTTTGACAGGGTAATACTGCTCCTTGATGGCATCCCAGAATGAATTCCAAGTGGGTGCGGCTGAAAATAGTGAGCCCGTACTTTCATTCTTTTGCTCGCAATAGGTTTTCCATCAGTCCTTGACGTGGGGGGCTGCTTTGAGAATTGCAAAAGTGATCTTTTCCCGGTTGGAAAAATCATGAACAAAAAAATAACCATCTAGTAGATTTAACCATTTATCTACGACATTTGCGTCTATCTGACCCTCGAATATGGGGATTTCAAAGTTAACTTGTACCTTAAGGGTGCGGCGTTTCTAGTGTAGCTGTTGGAAGCAGATGTGTCGCCCCTGGGTAGCCGCTGAATGATCTGGGCAAAGTTTTCCATCAATGCGTTCCTTTGTCACTCGAGGGCTTCTTCGAGCAAGATTTTGATAGGATCTCCTGCCCCCTCATCTTTCTTTTCATCTGCCATGGGAGGCCGTTGAGATTTGCGAGGCTAGTCTTGCAAGGGTTCGACCAGTTCAAGCCCTAACTCCTTATATCCTGACCTTGTTGGGGATATGCAAAGAAAAACAGAGAAAGAGTAGACCGCTCTGATACCACTGATCCAGATTTAAACAAGAACGCAACAAATTACAGATATAACCTTAAATACAGAGATGCAGCAGAAATAATACTTCATTTCATTAATGTAAAATACTAAAATATGCTTACAAACAGAAATGGAAGTAAACTAGCTAGGGTGATGGTAGCTTATCTCTGAGAAGATATGTGGCGGCTACATGCCTCTGAATTGTGTTACAACGAGGTGCAAAGGCCTATTTATTGTTGAGAAACAATGAAAAACCCTAAACATCCAAAAACCTAACACTAGGAGATGAAGCACCAAACTATGGGCCCATTTTGGGTAAATTGGTACATCAACTTTTCGGGGTTGTAACTTTGGCATACGATCTCCGTTTGACACGCACAATACCTCGTTAGAAAGATCTATCTGAGGACTAGAACTTTTGGGTGAGCAACATTGGTCTATGCCCCATGTTGCTCTTAGTTTTCCCAAAAAACGTCGTTTAGGGCCTCAATACAGCTCCGAAAGTCGAGGACCCGAAAAACTGCCAAAAATAGTAAATTGTGCTACAAATAAGGAAACTGAAAAACTAAAAGAGACAGTTGTGGGGGTCCAAGTGGGATAGGTGGGTGGCCACCAACATCCACCTGGATCAACACATTAATAATATGACGAAGAGAAGATCATAACTCAATAAGTAAAAGTATATCACAAGCAATTATCAATAATATAAATCTCCTAATCATTGATGCCCTAGATTTCTCAACATTCATGCCATATTCATCTAGAAGGAAGGACATCCTAGCCTTCCAGATGACATAGTTGGAAGCTCCATCCAACCTATCCTAATCTCTAAGCCTTGCTGTGGCCATCTTTGAATCTGTTAAAAACTCCCTCTTTCCCTCTACTTGGCTGCTGCTCTGCTACTCGCACTTCCTTCTGGACTACGCAGATCTGCTAGCTGCTACTATCAATCTGCCAGGAAAAATTGAACTTCTGAGACTCGAAGTTCCCTGAGAGAAATTTTTCCTTTGTTGTGTGTGCTTTTCTCTTCCACCTGACATTGGTTTTGATGCTGCGAAACCCTCTGTGTCCAATCAAGGAATCTGCTCAACAAAAATCTGAGCTGTTGTTGCTCCCTCTGACTGTTGGAATTACTAACTTGGGCAACTCGACTTTTCTACAACCCTGCAATTGAAAATCGAATTCTTGCCTCAGCAATTTGACCTGGAGCACTGCGCTGCCTATAAGAATTTCGGTCTACTGCTCCTGTTGAGCAGTGAAATTCTTTTCTCCGCTTTTGAGCTTTCCCGCTGCTGATCACTCACTCTTTGATACCATTGGAAAATTTCATCTATCACAACAACTAGAAATTATTTTTCTAATTGTTAATTTATTTGTTGTCTTCTATGACAAATACCAAATAACTCACGCTATGATTTTCACAAATAAACTGCAGAAGGAAATAGCGCAAGAAACCGAGAAAATTCTAGCACACACTAAAAATGACACAATTCTTTTTGGACAATTGTCCCCGGTAAAACCCAACTTGGGAAAACCGGTGCAACAACTGAGGGTTTTATTATTATGCAGCTATGAATTCTGAGTACAATCTATGGATGCCCAACTGGCAATCCAAACAACAAGAAAATCTGGCCAAAATTATTTAAGGGAATTACCCTTCTTCCACAAGCAACCCTAGCACAACTTTCCTTCAGAAAACTCGTCCTCTTGGACCCTCTGTGCCAACCTCTGCGCGATGATTGCATAGGCGCTATGACAGCTAGCCTTTGAACTACCTCTGATAAACTCATTCTGCATGTCTCTGCTGAGGAAATCACTTCTTCGACACTCTGGAACCTTTGCCCAACCTCTGGAATTGAAAATGATTTTTCCTCTAGCTAAATTGAGTTGCTCTTCTGAAGCAACTGCGCAGTCCTCTGCGCTGCCTCACTAGGAATAACTCAAACTCCTTGCTACTCCCTCTCCGGATCTAGAAAATTTTCTCCGGATGACTCTCTCTGCCCCTCATTGTCTCTGCTTCGATCTATGGCTCTCTAGCAACTACTGCTGCTCTCTGGAAATTGACCTACCAAGGAAATTGAACCACACAAGTGTATTTTCCATCACCACATCGATCCCCTCTTATATCTTCCTTTTTGGGACTCCAACGACTAAGATTAAATCTTAATCAATGGCTCATATCATTTTTGGATCGATTCGTGTGAGTTTCTAGAGAATTCTCACCTTGACTTAATTAATTATGATTAATTAACAGATTTTCCTAAGTTTAGACTTAGGAAACATTAAAAAATAGGTTAATAATCTAATTAAGTGATGAAAAAAACATTATGAAGAACTTGTAGCATATTGAGAGCGATGGAGGCGATAACCAGGAGTGAGAGACTAGTCTGCGTTACAGGAGCCTCGGGATTCATCGCCTCATGGTTGGTGAAGTTGCTGCTGGATCACGGTTATGTAGTTCGTTCTACTGCTCGTGATTTATCTTCAAACACAATCAAGCGGCCAAAGCATGGCCTGGTGTGGCCATCGATGAGTATGTGGTGGATCTCAGTGTTTTGTCTCGAGCCGACTTTTTCAATGGACCTCTGCTCAGCGGATCCTACTGTTTCCTTCAACCATCTCTACATGCGTTCATGGAAATGGGAAAACCTGCATGGAAGGAGGCATGCAGAACAATTCAGAAATTTCTGTCAGGGTTGTAGGAGAAAATCACCCAGATCCACGTATGGGAGGAGAGGGGACGTAGACAACATGTCTTCCCCTTCTGGGATTTTCTACGACTCTGTAATGGCATTTCCATGTATAAGCAATGGACATGTGCTGCATGGAAAGCAAAAATACACATTCAATATTGATGGGCACAACCCAATGGAACGAGCAAATGACGAGAAGAGCAATGTTTTATGCAACTTGGGGTTATGGCCCCAACCATAAAGTGCAGAGGGCAGAGAGTCGATCTCAGATCTAGAGAACTTATATCAGGTTTTTATCAAAACTATTTCTGGGAAATCGATAATGATATGGGTACAGGGTACGGATCTTGTAATAGATCTGAAGCAAAAGGTTCAAAATGCCACAGGTATTTCTGCCTCATCACAAAGTTTGATTTATTTTGGGAAAGTGTTGTACGAAGAGATTCATTTGAAAGAGTATGGGATTCAAAGAAACTCTACCATTATCTAGAATTTAAGATTACAAGGTGGTGCCCCAGGAGCAAGCACACCAGCTAGATCATCATCGACAGACAAGGGCCAGGCTTCTTTCAAGGATGCATTAAGAGGGAAAGCTACCACATTGGACAAACAAACCCCAAATATGACAATCCCAGGTCCGTACATTGTAGAAAAGATGGAAAAAGCTCCAGATCTGTCCATCGAATTACCAGAAGTAAGTGGTCTCTTCAACACTTTACAAGCAAATGCCATCATTTGTCGATTTAATGGTTTCTGGCCAAAATCAAAAGAGCTAAGTGAGTGGATCTACCTCAACTGGACCAGAGATTGCGATATTTATCTGTGCGCAAAAGGTTTTTTTGTGGTTCAGTTTGATACCCAAAAAGATTACAATTTTGTCATAAATGACGGACCATGGTTTTGGGGAAGGGCGGGTCTCTTCGTAACCCCATGGTTTCCTAGTTTTGATGCAAACTCAATGGTGGTTACAAAAATGTTGGTATGGGTAAGGCTACATAATCTCCTGCTTCCTTTTTGGCACCACCAGGTCTTAGAAGGCATTGGAAACTCTTTGGGAAGGTTCCTAAAGACAGACTGAGAAAGAATGGACAAAGGGATCTTCACATTTGCTCGTATTTGTGTGGAGATGGATCTAAGTAAAGGTCTCTCGGATTGTATTAACCTGAAACACAAAGATTTTAAGTGGATACAATGGTTAGATTTTGAAAATACTGCTTTTCGATGCAGGGTTTGCCATCAAATAGGGCATTTGCAAAACACATGCAAACAAGCAAAGAAAAGAACAAAGAAGAGAACGCAAAAGCAAAAAGGATGGCAATTTCCAGAACCTGCATCATCAGATGATGAGGATGAAGAAATGGATGAAACCTAGCAACATCAGGAGACAGAAAAACAACAAGGATCTCAAGAAGTGGGAGAAGAAAAGGAGGAAGAACAGAACAAACAATCAGAGAATCCAATCAACTCAGTGGTTGTTCCGATCCTTGAAACCCAAGTAGACGGGAATAACAACAATCAAGGCATAGGTGGAACCAAGCGATCTCATGTATCTAAAAGCTCTGATTCAGACAAAGATGCCCCAAACCTTACAAGAAATAATGAGCTGGCAATTGTTACTTCCGCTCCATCACTTGGGGTCTGGCAAAAAGTCCAAAAGAAAAAAGGCAAAAAAGAAAAGTCCAGTTTATCTGGCAATTTGTAATTTTATTTCTATTTCTATTTTTTGGTAGCTTTGCTACTATGTGTGTGTCTTGCACATTGGTCCTACGGGACAACTCCTGAATGCATTATGCATCTACTCAATGTAACTTTTCATTTTATTAATAGAAAGTTACTGATTTTTTCCTTGGAAAAAAAATCTAATTAAGTTTTTTCTAGGTGGAATTTCCAGAAGTGATTTCTGGGTTTTGGAGATCTCATGTGTTTTAGCCTCTCCACCAAATTTCGTGGCTAGAACACATCTGATGCTACAAAAACTAACATGAGATCCTTGTCATGTGTTGACAAGTGGATCCCCCCAAGCAGTGATGAGCCTTGGATGTGCGAGATCCTTGTCATGTGTTGACAAGTGGATCCCCCCAAGTGTGTATAAGGTGATGGATGTATCTCCCCTATGATGATTCTTCTTCATTAGATTGTAACATCATTGTTCCAAAGTAGAGATAGCAGAGATCCTTGTATCAAAAAGAAATTCCTCCCTAGTTGAGAGGGAGTGTTGAAAATTGACAGTTATGGGATGAATCTCCTTGAATAGAATTTCATTCTGACCTTTCTAAAGTGACTTTCTAAAAATAGAAAATCATGTCTATCTTTGCAACCATGAATTTCCAAAAATAGTAAATCACCTTCCATCAATTCATAATCATATATACATGATGGAAAATCACTTAACTTGTCCTTAGTCAATCTCATTTGTTTAATTTTTAACTTAATCATCAATATGATTATTATTATTACTATTATCCTCTTTATGATGTTATTATATTATTATTAAAAAGAAATTCAAGTCTCTCGATCATGAGACTCAATCATGTCATATGTAACTTATTACTATTATCCTCTTTATGATGTTATTATATTATTATTAAAAAGAAATTCAAGTCTCTCGATCATGAGACTCAATCATGTCATATGTAACTCTCCGCAATTAATGCATATGTTACTCTCTCTTAATGGATTCATTCCTCTCTCTCTTTAATGCTCTTACGTACCTCTTACACTCTCTTACACACTTTAATGACTCGTCATAGAAATATTCCTCTAACAACTCTTTAATGCATAAGTTACACTTCTCACCTAAATGCATAAGTTACACTCCTCTCTTTTATGGCATAAGTTACACTCCTATTTTGGCATATGTAACTCCTCCTCAAGGCATAGGAGTTACTCCCTCATGAATTTGATCTCTTTGCTCTTCTTATATATTTGTGCCCCTCATCCTCATTTGACACACTTGTGCTTGTGAAAGGAGAATTCAAACTTGAGAAAGAGAGAGTTGGAGAGTCTAGAGAAAGATTGAGAGAGAGAGAGTCTTGAAGAGCAAGAGCAAAGCTTGGAGAGCCAAAGTGATTCAGTGTTTGCATCAGCTACTGCTATCAGAGATCTTCTTTAGATTTGGGTGAAGTTCTTCTTTCTCTCATTGTACTTTGTATCTCTGCTGAACAATTGATTTCTAATAAAAGAAGAATTTGGTTGGGTTTTCCCCTTATGTGTTTTTTCCCTAGTCATTGACCTAACTTCTCTGTATCATGTTGAGTTCTTGGCTATCTTCCATTGTGTATATGGCTTATATGGTTATGTTCGATCTACAATTACTTAACTTATTTTGCAGCATAAAGAAGTTCTGGATTTAAGTGATTGTAACAACATAAAACAACATAATTTCAACATTGGTAGCTGTTTGATGATAAGAACATAAGAATAACAAGTTAAAGAAGAAACTAATCAAGTTAATTTTAAATCAAATTAAGAGAAATTACTTAATTTGTTGCCCCTAGATTTTTCAACACTTTTATTTCTTCTTCTCAGGTTCTTCCACTTCTTCGGTGACATGGGCTTCATTTCTTTCTTTCCTTTTCTTGTTGTCCTTCTTCAGTTTCAGACAATCTCTTTTGAAATGCCCATATTTTTGACAACCATAGCGTTGGATCTTTGACATATCCATCTTCTTCTTTTTCTAAGGACCAAACTTCCCAAACTTTCCTTTTCTCCTAGCCATGGCAGCAAATGCTTGAACTTGCTCGCTTGGTCCTACATCGCTTTTTGCCTTCAATCTGGTTTCTTCAATCTTACACAATGACCAAAGTTCACTGAATGGGGTGGCTTCCTTCTTTCCATAGATGCTTGATACAAAGTTTCCCCATTCATCAGGTAGTGCATTGAGCACCATGATGGTCATTTCTTTGTTGGACATTATTTCCCCCAACTCTTGTAGTTGGTCTCTTATTTGTGATACCCTCATAAAATATGAGGCTATTCCTTCTTCTTTTGATATCTTCATCTTGTATTGCTCTATTTTTAAAGATATGACTTCTCCAACAGTGTTTATGGAGAAAAATTCTATTAGGTTCTCATATATTTCATTTGATGTCTCCAACTTTTCTACATAGGGAATGAGAGGATCCTTGATGGATTCTCTAAGGATCCTTTGAGCCCTTATTTCCCCTTTCATATACATTGATAGTGCTTGAGCTTCCTCTTGTGATGGTTTGGAGACTTTACCATTGACTTGTCCAATAACTTCATTCTCTATGAGGATCAAATCTGTCCTCTTCTTCCATGCAAGGAAGTTTGATGCCCCAACCAATTTGTTGCTCTCCTTGCAAAATGAAGTCATTTTGATATATTCATACATAGATATAAAGGTACTGACTTGTCAAGTGAAGATACTCCTAGATGATGAAATCTTCAACTTGATGTCTTTCTTGATGATGTTGATAATATAAGATGTCTTCTTGATGAAGATGTCTTCCTTCAAGTATGCTTTGAAAAAGTGATCCTTGATTCAATGAGAGGGAGATCACTTTGATTCCTTAATGATGATGGTAGTGCTTCTTCTTGCTTCCCTTGGATGTAGAGACTTCAAGATGCTTCAATGTGTAGTTCTTCTTTGAGTAGAGGTAGGGTCCTTGAGGTCTTCTTTGATGATGATGTGTGTGCTTTCCAAGAATGCTTCGAGTGTAGAACCCAAAGAGCTAGGGTTTTGAGGTCTTCTCTGATACTCCTTAGTTACTTTCTTTAAGATGTGGAGAAGGTTAATCCTTCTTGATGATTGATGTTTCCTAGATGATATTCTTGTGCTTCGGGCCTTGAGTATCCTTCTTTAAGCTACCTTTTCTTGATGTAGCCACCTTAGCTCTGGTACCATGTTGAGAAATCTAGGGGCAACTAGATTAGATGATTTCTATAATTTTGATAACTGTTTATGATGCATATTTTTACTTGATTATAATTAGTGTTCTTATCATCAAACAACTACCAAAACAATAAAGAACAGCGGGACAGGAGGACACAAGATATAGGCAATCAGCCGGGCCAAAACCTCTCCAATTGAGAGGAAAATCCACAAGAACTCTTATCTTCTTATAGAATTTTGAATGAAGAATTCCAAGATCTATGAATCTTAACCAAGACCCCTCCAAGACCAAGGCAAACATTTTCCTTGAAGTACTTTCACAACCCAAGTCAAAATTGTCTTCTAACAACTTCCAATTCACCTTTGACCAAAATTTTGGACCTGCAAATTTGACTGGAATTTCGCCTGCAATTTTTGGCCCCTGCTGTAGAAACTCTAGGTGACACGTGTGAGAGAATTATGGTGATTTAGTCCTCCTCTCTTCTTCACTTGAGATGACTTCTCCTCCTTATCAATTTGGCTTGCAAGGGAGACTTCCTTTTGACCCAAAACTTGACTCTTGTTGTGTTGAAGAATTTAGGGCAAATGTGTGATTCTTCGTTACTTGATAACAATTGTGGAGTATTTTTACTTTTCCTTATTAGCTTATTCTTCTTCTTCTTATTAGTGCATATGTGTGTACTTCATCAAACTGCTAACAAAACATAAAAACAAAAACACAAGATGTTGGCTCTCTTCTAGGACCAAAACCTCTCTTCTCTTGATCAATGCCAAACCCTAGACCCCTGACAAAGAGATCCTCCAAGCCAAGTCAAGCCCTTTCTCCTTTCTTCACTTTGTTCCCCGACACTTTGTTCCCCAACACTTTGTCCTCTTCTTTCAAGTTGTTAGTAAACCTTGTTGCACTTGCTCTAGGGGAGAAACCTTTGATGAGAGCCTTTTCATATGATGGTTCCTTTTCTTCTTTTCACCAATCAACTAGCTTGTATCACTGTAATAGTAGAGTTGTTATGACAACAGAGGTAGCCTCCATTTTCCCTTGCACGTGTGGCTGTAATGGGCCTTAGAACAACCCTCTTACCTTCACTTTTCTTCCTTGATCCTTCTTTTGAGAGAGTTGTCTTGTAGGCTTGGTTTGAACCCTAAACAATGAGATATGGTGAGCTGTTAGTGACTGCTGTCATAACTGCAGGTAACCTTCCTTATCCTCACATGTGTGGCTGTAGCTGCCCTGGAAATGGTTTCCTTAACTTCGGTTGTATACCCTTCTTCCTCGCTGCCTTTGGAGACCCTATAGACTTCCATTTAACTTCCTTTCTTGGCCTCTCTCCTCGCTGATTTCAGACTTTGAATGAATGCATTATAGAGGAGTGGACAACCTCTATATATAGAGGACCGTTCCTCCATTTAGGCCGACTTGAGGACTATTCTTATGCTTCAGATTTCTACTTTTTAGGATGTTGTAGCTTGGTGGATGCTTGTGACTTTGCTTGGAAGTATTCTCTTGACCATAATACATATACATAAAAGGTATAACATGCCCTTAAGGTTTTCAACTTATTCTTTTGACTATTTGACTCACCTTTAGCACTTCAAATAGTTCTAGACCTATTTCAATGAGCAAGAAACTCATTGACATATATTATAAAAATAATATTTCTTTTCTTGAATTAATACAAATATCAAAAGTACATTTATGAAGACTGAACCTAGTTACATTTCCTTCAACACTCCCTCTTAACTAGGGAGGTATTCATATACTATTCCAAGGTGTTTGGCTATTATCAATCTTCAAGAATTCACATAAGAGAAACCGGATTTGCAATCCATCCGTTATAGCATCATATCCATCAACATTGTCATATTGCAAGGCCTTGACTAACAACTCCATCTCTTTACGAGATCATGAGCTACAATGCTGGTGAGACCAATGATTTATAGACACCTTCATCATTATCTCTCAAGGTACATACCCACCCGGGTGTTCTCTGAGTATGACCTTCTAGGACTATTCTTATCTTGGGTTCCCAACCCTCAAAGAATATCGGTCCTTTTGCCTACTCTTGTCTTGGATGCCCTACACATCCTCAAAGAGTATTGGATGCTAGATGATCACCTAATCCTCCCATTCTTTCTTCCCAAGTGAAGACAAGAATGTTCTGTCTACATTTCCATTCATGGCCTTCATCTAGACTTACGGCTGTTAATCATGGTCCAGTGCATGACCCATGAAATGGAAAACACAATTGTCACTCCTTTGTAATCAGGGGTGATCCAAAACTCCCTCTTGATCAGGGACTTGTCAGAGCTCCCTCTTGATTAGGGACCTATCACAACTCCCTCTTAACTAGGGACTCTTTCATTCATCAACAACTTATTCTTCGGGTGTCCTTCAACTGCTTGATCTTCTTTCTTTCTTTGATGTCATGAAGTCTTTTTTCAGACTTCTTCTAGGTAGGGCACCATCCATCGATCACTTTCCTCCCTGGGTTGTCATGGCTTGCTTCCTTCGTGGAAAGTGGCTTTCTTGTCATTCATCAGTTTTTCTTGTCATCTTATCCATGCTTTGAAATACTCTTCTCATGGATGCTTCGTTGTACTTGCTTGTTTACATGCTTCGACCTAGTAGCCCATCATGACTTCATCCTGATATTGCTTCAATATTTCTTTTTGCTAGATGGTTTCTTCATCACGACATCTTCGTGTTGGAATTTCTAAGTCTATCCCGTTAGAAACCCTTCATGTACTTTCTGATTTATTCCTACCTACTTGTTCTGTTAATTAACAAGTTATTTACCATGTAAAAACTAGAAATAAATACAAGTGCACGCTCAACACATTACAGATCATCAACTGAAGGAAACAGAAACAAGCACACAAGTGACACCATTGTTTTTTGACTAATGTCCCCGGAAAAACTCAATGCGTGAAATCAGTGGAACTATCTGAGGGTTTGATTTATTAAGCAGTTTCAGAATACAATCTGCGTGCCAAATCTGGCTCACCCAATAGAGAAAAATCTCGGCAGTAGTACCTCCCTACTCGGAAGCAGATATTCCGACTGAAACCCCAGATAAACACTCTGGTAGCTCCACAACTCCAATCTGCCCCACAAAACCCTAGCGTCAACCTCTAGGGACTGCATCAGCCTCTCTCTTGCCCAACGTTAGCCCAACGTCACTCTGGCTTGGCCTACGTCAGCCTCTGGAGGCACTACGTTAGCCCTATGGCCCTCTGCGTCACCCACGCTGGCCCTCTGATGCACTGCGCAGCTCTTGACTGCCTATGCTTGAGCCCTGGCTGGCTCTGCATGAACCCTTGGCTACTTCTACGTCCCTCACTCCAGCTACTGCGTTGATCCTCTCGATGCTATGTCTACCTCTCTACTTTTGTATTCACTGCCCCTCAGCTGCAACTCTGATCACTCTCTCAACTTTCTCAACAAACCCGACCCTAGAAAGTCGAAATCTTGATCCTTGGTGTGTTCTCCAAGTGACCCTCAAGCCTCCTCTTATACTTTTCTCGTTGACAAATCAACGACTGTGATTCAATCCCTAATCAACGGCTAAGATTAGATCTGGATTGATCCATGACTTTTGGACCCTTCTAACACAGTTTTATATTAATTCACATTAATATTTTATTTTCCCTAACTTTAGACTTAGGGACTCCATTAAAAATATCAATTATTTTAATATCTCCCAAATTGTTTAGAATTTGTCCAAACCCTTTCTGGGTATCGGAAATCTCATGTGCCTTAGCCTCTCCAACAATTTTCGTGGCTAGAGCACATTCGATGGTACCCCAAATCAACACTCCCTCTTAGCGAGGACTGTGCTCTAGCAATACTCCTCACTGAGTATCAACTTGATCACCCGGCATCACTAAGTATCAACCTGATCATCCGGCATTGGTCCCTGTGCTGATGCTAGGCCTACTGCTCATCATCTGCATTGCTGCATCCTCTACTGCTACCCATGGCCCTGCCACTGCCACTACTGCATCCGTACTGCAACTCCCTCTCATCATGCGGCATCGTGCCGCCCATAGCACTACCACTGCTAATTGCTGCACTGCAACTCAGTTACTGAGAAGTAAGTAACTGATCTCCCAACTTTGACATCTCTGTTAGGCTAGAGACACCCATGATGCTGAAGCTCCCTCTGTCGCTGACAAGTGCTCCCTCTCTGACCTCTGCACCACTGCAACTACTCCATGCATCTCGTACTGTTGCACACCTCTCTATGCCATCCTGCACTGGTGCAACACTCTCGTGCTTGTCGCAATGCTGCCTTACGCTATCCTGGGAATCTTGCACTATAGCTCCCTCTCTCGCTCCATCCACATCCGTCTCTACTGACATCCGCCAGTACTGCTACTCTTCGTTGGGGCTCCTGAACAAGGTCTAATCCAAGAGGTTGGGTACCTCGAGGATCCTGCCCCTTATCGCCTGTAGTCCGTCTGACTACAGCTCGATGTCTCCCCACTTCCGCTCAAGTGGTGTGTGTGCACTCATGGCACAGTCATCGTCAATCTCCACTTCCTTCTCTGCCTTGTTGGCACAACCTTGGTCTTGGAGGCTTCTCCCTTGCTCTTCTTCCTTGGACACTAGGTTGCATAATGACCCAACTCGCCACAGTGGAAGCATTTGACCTTGGAGAGGTCCTTCTTCTTTTGTTTCTTCTGCTTTCCCTCAGATGTTAGGGCAGCATCCACCTCCTCCTCCTTCTTGATTCTGATCCCCTTGCCGTTGCTTCCCGCCTTGCCCAGCCTCCTGATCTCTTCTTGGCAAAGAGCAACCCACATTTCCTTCCAATTTGGAAGGGTCGCTATGCCCAATATGCTCTAGACAAACACCTCCCAGTCTTCTGAGACTACATTCAGGGCTGTTCTCACCATCAGTTCTTGATCTGGTGTGGCCCCTATGGAAGTCAGCTGATTTTGGATCTCCTTCAATCGACCGAAGAAGGGGTCGATCTGTTCTCCCTTCTGCATCCAGTATGATCACAACTGATTTCTAGTAACATACTTCTCTGCACAGAAGTTTGTTGGTACAATTTCTTTAGGGCCTCCCACATCTCATTTGTTGTGTCCTTTTCGGCAATATGTGGTACTACATGGTCCTTGACCCCATCAAGAATGATGCTCTTAGCCCTTTCCATTGCCTCCTCGTACTTGTTGTTATTAGCTGGGTCAACTGGGATAACTATTGTCCTCAAGGCAAAGTGCTTGACACGATTACTGTCTAGAACGGATAGGATTATGCCCTTCCAGACTACGAAGTTTGAGGCTCCGTGCAGTTTGTCCTGGTCTCTTACCCCGTTCACTGCCATCTCACTACTCCTCTACTTCCCTCCTGGAAGTTCTTGGTGTGACTCCCTCTGAGCCTCGATTTCCCTCCTGGAAACCCTTCTGCCAATGTCGAGATGCCCCCACTCCGATCGTTAGTGTAGTTGCACCACTGATCCAGATTTCTCGGCTAGAAATCCTCAGTAGCAACTCCCTCCTCCTTGGCCTTGCCCTGTTAGTTACTGTTTTGACTATAATACGCCACCAGCTCCACTCTGCAACTTACCCATAGCCTCCTAAACCCTAGAAAACTGAAGGTTAGAGCTCCCAGGCTCTGCGCAATCCCGACACTGGCAAATCAGCTTCCTCAGCCAACTGCGTCAACCCTCCTGGTCTCTGCGTGGCTCTGCGTGAGCTTGTCTTTGCCTCCCTCAGCCTCTGCGCTGCCTCTTCCTGGCTCAATCTTGATGATGCAGGCACTGCATCACCCCTTCCTTGCTACTACTCTGCTAGGAACAACTTCTGTCGGTCGAGACAGTTGTTTTCTGCTGTTGCTCCTCTGCTCGGCTGATGTCCTTAGTTCTCCTGTGATCTGCAACCACGGTCCAATACCATGTTGGAATTTCTAAGTCTAACCCATTAGAAACCCTTCATGTACTTTCTGATTTATTCCTACCTACTTGTTCTGTTAATTAACAAGTTATTTACCATGTAAATATTGGAAATAAATACAAGTGCATGCTCAACACATTACAGATCATCAACTGAAGGAAACAGAAACAAGCACACAAGTGACACTGTTGTTTTTGGACTAATGTCCCCAGAAAAACCCAATGTGGGAAAACCGGTGCAACTATTTGAGGGTTTGATTTATTAAGCAGTTTCAGAATACAATCTGGGTGCCAAATCTGGCTCACCCAACAGAGAAAAATATCGGCAGTAGTACCTCTCTACTCGGAAGCAGATATTTCAGTTGAAACCCCGGATAAGCACTCCGACAGCTCCACAGCTCCAATCTGCCCCACGAAACCCCAATGTCAACCTCTAGGGACTGCGTCAGCCTCTCTCTGGCCCAACGTTAACCTAGCGTCACTCTGGCTTGGCCTGCGTCAACCTCTGGAGGCACTGCGTCAGCCCTTTGGCCCTCTGCGTCACCCACGCTGGCCCTTTGAGGCACTACGTAGCTCCTGTCTGGCTCTGCATGAGCCCTGGCTACTTCTGCGTCCCTTTCTCCAGCTACTACGCTGATCCTCCCGGTGCTATCTCTGCCTCTCTGCTTTTGTATTCACTGCCCCTTAGCTGCAACTCTGATCACTCTCTCAACTTTCTCAGCAAACCTAGCCCCAGAAAGTGGAAATCTTGATCTCTTTGTCTGTTCTCCAAGTGACCGTCAAGCCTCCTCTTATACTTTTTTTGTTGACAAATCAACGGACAAGATTAAGTCCCTAATCAATGGCTAAGATTAGATCTGGCTTGATCCATGACTTTTGGACCCTTCTAACACAGTTTTATATTAATTAACATTAATATTTTGTTTTCCCTAAGTTTAGACTTAGGGACTCCATTAAAATATTAATTATTTTAATATCTCCCAAACTGTTTAGAATCTGTACAAACCCTTTCCGGGTTAGCCTCTCCACCAATTTTCGTGGCTAGAGCACATCTGATGCTACCCCTAATCAACACTTCATAGAGTAGAATCAGTGATTTACATCTTTTATATCTCCAAGGCCTTCATAGGTGTCAAGGATCCTTCCTTTGTCAGAGTGGCGCTGCCTTCTTTTCGGGAGATATCTTCAAAGTATCTTGTCAGTTAGTGATTCTCGGTGATCATGGTGTCCTTCCACATGCTTAATCTCCTTCTTCATTTGCTTCTTCTTAGATAGATAGGTCAACCATCTTATGCTTCTTGTGAGAGCATTTCTTCATTGCTTGCTTCCTGGACTAGTCAACATTTCTTTTTGCTTTGTAGTCAGCAATCTTATACTCCTTATGTGAGCATATTCTTTTGTAGACCTTCATTGCATTGTAGTACATGCCTTCGAGCATGTTTTTGGTGAAAGAGATTCTTTCACGCTTGATCATGTTATAGAACTATACCCATGACTCAATAATATACAAATGATAACATGACTAAACTTTGATGCATACATACCTCATCTTGATTCTCCTTTGATCGTCTTAACTTCATTTGGCTTTCCTTGTTGTGGTCCTTCTTGCTTCATCTTAGCTTGTCTGCGTATCATCCTTTTCTCGAATCCCATGAATGGGATTCACAATGAGACATCTACTTTGGTCCATTAAGCTTCTTTTGAATATTCCATCATAGGATCTTAAAGATCCTTGCCTTGCAAATGTTTCTTTTCGTTTTGATGAAGGAGGTCTTCTAAGATTCTTAATCATGATCAATTTTCCTTTCATCGTGGATGAGATTCTATACTAGGTATGCTTCTTCTACATGAATATCTTGAGCTATATCTGCGATGCTTCTATATTCTAGAAGATATTTCGACCCATGCATTTTTATTCTCATTATAAATGCTACACCTTCATGAGTATTTATGTACATCATGCTTCTAGATTCTAGAAGAAGTTTCTAGCCATGCAATTTTATTCTATTCCTACGTGCTCCTATACTACTCAAGACTTTGAAAGAAGTCTAGAAGTAAAGTGTTTGACCTAGTCATAGGAGAGATCCGGAGGATCTTCCTTCTTTTGCTTCTTTCCTTCTTCCTTCACCTCTTGAGTTGTGTGAGCCTCTTCCCTCTTTCTTTTGCTTCTTTCCTTCTTCCTTCACCTCTTGAGTTGTGTGAGCTTCTTCCCTCTTTCTTTTGTTGTTGTTGTCCTTCTTAAGCTTAGGACAATTCCTTTTGTAGTGTCCATATTCTTGGCATCCAAAACATTGGATTTTGGACATGTCTTTGTTGTTTGTTCTTCGTGGACCAAATTTGCCAAATTTACCCTTTCTCTTGGCCATGGTAGCAAATGCTTGCTCCTTTGATCCCACATCTTCCTTTGCCTTAAGTTTGGTTTCCCTTGTTCTGAATAGAGACCACATTTCACTGAGAGTGGTTGCTTCCTTCTTGGCATATATGCTTGATGTGAAGTTTCCCCACTCCTTAAGTAAAGCATTGAGTACTACAATTGTCATTTCTTTGTCAGACATGGCTTCCCCAAGCTCTTGAAGTTGATCTCTCATTTAAGAGATTTTCATGAAGTAGGTAGCTATTCTTTCCTTTGTTATCTTCATCTTGCACAATTCATTCCTCAGAGATATCACTTCTCCGATTGTGGATACCGAGAATAGAACTACTTATCATAAATTTCTTTCGATGTCTCAAATTTGGAGACGTAGGGAATGAGAGAGTCTTTGATTGATTCTATCAGAATCCTTTGAGCTCTTATCTCATCCTAATTGTACTTGGCTAAGGCTTGAGTTTGTTCCTTAGCAGGGATAGTAATATTCCCTTTGGCATGTTCTAGGAGTTCATTCTCCTTGAGAAGTAGATCAGTCCTCTTCTTCCATGCAAGAAAGTTATTGGTACCTACCAATTTTTTGCTTTCCTTGCAAAAAGACATTGATGTATATTCAGAAGGGGACATGTACTTACTTGATAGATTTTTGAGATTTAGTGGATTTGCTTCCTCTTTGGAGACTTGATGGCTTGCCTTCCCTGGATCTTGATGTTCTTCAAGTTGCTTTCTCCAAGTGGACTTGCTAGATGATGAGATTTGCTTGAAGACTTGTAGCTTGATGTAGGTCCCGCTTCAATCTGCTCTTCTTTGTAGGTGCCTGTATGTAAGGTGCTTCTTCTAGCTTTGTAGACCTCCTTGATGAATGATGTATTGTAGACCCTTCTTGTCCTTGAAGTGATTAAGACTTCTAGGCTTGATGCTTCAACTTTGTAGATGCTTCTCCTTGATGAGTGTTCTTGAATTGCCCTTTCCTTGATGTGTCACCTTAGCTCTGATACCATGTTGAAGAATCTAGGGCAAATGTGTGTAGTGTGATTCTTCATTACTTGATAACAATTTGTGGAGTATTTTTACTTTTCCTTATTAGCTTATTCTTTTTCTTCTTCTTTATTAGTGCATATGTGTGTACTTCATCAAACTGCTACCAAAACATAAAAACAAGAACACAAGATGTTGGCTCTCTGCCAGGGCCAAAACTCCTCTTCTCTTGAGAGGAAAACCCTTTAGTGAATTTTTTTTATTGAAGCTTCTATTGATCAATGCCAAACCCTAGACCCCTGACAAAGAGATCTTCCAACCACAAGTCAAGCCCTTTCTCCTTTCTGCACTTTGTTCCCCAACACATCCTTCTTCCGGCACTTTGTTCCCCGACACTTCGTCCTCTTCTTTCAACTTGTTAGTAAACCTTGTTGCACTTTTTCTAGAGGAGAAACCTTTGATGAGACCCATTTCCTATGATGGTTCCTTTTCTTCTCTTCACCAATCAACTAGCTTGTATGACTTTAATGGGAGAGCTGTTATGACAGCAGAGGCAGCCTCCCTTTTCCCTTGCACGTGTGACTGTAATGGGCCTTAGAACAGCCCTCTTACCTTCGCTTTTCTTCCTTGATCCTTCGCTTGAGAGAGTGGTCTTGTAGGCTTGGTTTGAACCCTAAACAATGAGATACGGTGAGCTGTTAGTGACTGCTGTCATAACCGCAGGCAGCCTTCCTTATCCTCGCACGTGTGGCTGTAGCTGCCCTAGAAACGGTTTCCTTAACTTCGGTTGTATACCCTTCGTCCTCGCTGCCTTTGGAGACCCTATAGACTTCCCTTTAACTTCCTTTCTCGGCCTCTCTCCTCGCTGATTTCAGAGCTTGAATGAATGCATTATAGAGGAGTGGACAGCCTCTATATATAGAGGACTGTCCCTCCATTTAGGCTGACTTGTGAACTTGTTTGTAGGCTGACTTGAGGACTGTTCTTATGCTTTGGATTTCTACATTTTAGGATGTCGTAGCTTGGAGGATGCTTGTGACTTTGCTTGGAGGTATTCTCTTGACCATAATACATATACATACAAGGTATTTCATGCCCTTAAGGTCTTCAACTTATTCTTTCGACTATTTGACTCACCTATAGCACTTTAAATAGTGCTAGACCTATTTCAATGAGCAAGAAACTCATTGACAGATATTATAAAAATAATATTTCTTTTCTTGAATTAATACAAATATCAAAAGTACATTTATGAAGACCGAACCTAGTTACATTTCCTTCAACATGTTGATGACTGCATTTTTGACTTGTTGCATCTTTAGAATGCCATAGCTCCTCTTCTCACGTGTGAGAGTAGTGACCCAAAACAGTCCAAAAACATTTGATTTTCTTCTCTTTATGCTTCCTCCTTCTTTGCGTGGATATGAGGCTTCTTCTTGTCTTCTTATCAAACATCTGTGATCACATTGGATGATATTTACAATTGAGGTCGAGTCCTTTATATAGGCTTCTTGTCACATTTGGTAGGCTGACTTGTCACTATCCCTCGGCCGACTTGTCACTTGATAAGGCCTAATTGTTGTTTGCACATTTGACAATGCCTTGGAGGGTCTTTGACTCGATTTTGACTCAAATAAAATTTCTTTACAATACGTAACATGCCCGAATGGGTCTTCCATACATGACAATGACTCAATTTACTTGTAAACTCAATGACAAGCCCTAGAAGCACTCAATGGGTGCTTGATCTAGAAATAATTTTTCGTTGAGCATGAAACCCATGCCTCAAGAATAACAATAATCAATTTATTTTTCTCTTTACAAAAAATGTATAAAATCATGATTACATATGTCATTATGAAGACCGAACCTGGTTACATATTTCAACAACATTTATATCAAACCTATAGTACAAGAAATTTCAAAGCAAAGCCTTGGCGGTCTTTTGCATATTTGCAATTTGAAAGATTGAGCCATCCATCATTGTTGACTGGTCAAAATCCTGGACAAAAAAAAACTCCTATGGAGATCATTAGTAAAACTTCAATATACTTGAAGAGTTATTAAGGAGAATGGCCTTCACAAATATGTAATGATCTTGGATCCTGATGTTGAAGAATGTGTAACTAGGTTCGGTCTTCATAAGTATGAAATGTATTCTTGTAAATAATAAAATGAAAAGAAATTATTATTGGAGCATGGGTTTCATGCTCAAGTTCTTTTATTTTATAGGTCAAGCACCCATTGAGTGCTTCTAGGATAAAGATTCATTGTCATATATTGAAGACCCTATGGACACATTGTATCTTGTAAAGAAAAAATTATTTTGTCTTTAAAGTGTCGAAATACCTCCAAGATCAAGTTGGCCTAAGGAGCTGTCAAGTTGGCCTACATGAAGAGCCACGTCTACCCCTTGGAAGAGCCTATATATAGAGAGGAACTCGTCCTCCATTAGACACATTCACTCATCTCATTCTATGTGAAGAAGAGGAAGAGAAGAAGTCGAAGAAGTCGAAGTGCTTGGGCTAGATCTCTCTCTCTCTTGAGAAGGTCGAAGTTAGGGTTTCTGCGCTGGGACTATCTTTTGGTTCGATCTTGGAAGAAGAAGAGAAGGAAAGGCAAGCGAAGGTCTCTTAGGGTGTCTCATTAGCCCTAAGACTCAAGGAAAGGCAAGCGAAGGGAGGAGAAGGCTATTCGAGGGAGATCAAAGTCTCCAAGAGAAGCAACAACAGTTTCTGTAAGCCAGAATTTCGGATCTACAATGAGAGGTTGAAGTCACTACAGTAGGAGGTCAAGTTGATCTTGATCTTGGAGGGTATTTGTCTGAGTAACTAGGTCATGGTATTCGTCAATTGAAGAATTTGTAAGAAGAGATTTTTGGGTTTTCCCCTCAAGAGGAGGGGTTTTGGCCCTGGCTCGCAACCTATATACTGTGTCACTGTTCTTGTTGTTTTGGTAGTTGTTTGATGCATTGCACACTGTAATAATAAGGAACAAAGCTAATAAGTAAATAGGTAACACAAACAGTTACCAAGTTAAGAGAATTAACCTAATTACTGCCTTATTGAATTCTCAACACTTGAGATATGTCGGCTTCTAGGTCGTCCTTATTCAGGGAGGTGGCGTCCTGTATGTATAGAATAGGGTGACCTCTTAGACTTCTCAGATTTTAGATGATGCCTTATACATAGAGAAGATCTTCTTCAATAGTGTTTTTGAACAGGCCTCACCCTGTTACAATCTCTGCAAATAAATTCTCTCACAAATAGGAATTTAAACTCAGAGAGCAAGGCTCCACAACAAGGACAAACTTCACATCATTTCATTGTGCCACAGATTTGCAGAATCACAGATTATAGGGAACTTGGCTTTTATGAATAAGAGTGTTGCATTTCTTCCAAAGTGCATGTACATTTGACCTTCAAACTTTCTAGACTTTTGCATATAGAGACAAGGAGTCGCAAATCCTTCGCTTAACAAAGATAGATAGGCTACCAAGCACGTAATAAATAGGCCACAAGTCTAAATGCCTTAGGTTGTAAATTCTAGTTCCATCAAACCTTGCTTCAATGATACAACCTTATTATTGAACTTGTCATTAAACTACAAGGTTTTGGTCTTCATTAGGGAGATTAGATCTCAAATGTGTTGAAGAATCTAGGGCAAATAAGTGTAGTGTGATTCTTCATTACTTGATAACAATTTGTGGAGTCCTTTTACTTTTTCTTGTTAGCTTAACCTTCTTTTTCTTGTTATTAATGCATGTGTGTGTACTTCATCAAACTGCTACGAAAACATAAATACAAGAACACAAGATGTTGGCTCTCTGCCAGGGCCAAAACCTCTCTTCTCTTGAGAGTAAAACCCTTTCGTGAATTTCTCTTATTGAAGCTTCTGTTGATCAATGCCAAACCCTAGACCCTTGTAAGCAAATCCTCCAAGCCCAAGTTAAGTCCTTTCAAGATTACTTCCTCTTGCAACACTTCGTCCTTCTCCTTCCAACACTTTGTCTTCCTCCCTTCGGCACTTCTTTAGGCAACTATAGAGACCTTAGATTGTATGCTCTAGGATGAACCTTGACCTTTTCTTCCTTCGCTTGAGATGGAGCCTTCCTAACTTGAGAAGATGACCTTGTTGCCTCCCAATCGAGCCTTCTTCTCTTTCACAAAAATTGCAGACTTAGAGCAGCAGTAATGCAGCCCTAGTTCTTCACGTGTGTGACTATAGTATGCTTCAAATCAGCCCTATTAACTTTGCTATTCTTCCTTGCTTCTTCCTTTGCTGGGAGGTCCTTTAGGCCTATGATCTTAGCCCAAATAATGAAATTTGTTTGACTGTGATAGAGGGCTGCTATGACAGCAGAGAGACCCTCTCCCTCATCGCACGTGTGACTGTCTTTTAGCACTAGAACAGACTTCCAAAGCTTCGGTATTTCTTTTTCCTTCTTCGCTATACTTGGAGACCTCTTTCCTTGACTTTTTTGTACCCTTTACTTGTCCTCTTTCTCGCTGATTTCAAAGATGATATAATCTTTCTTTGAGGAGGTCAAATGGCTCCTTATATAGGAGTCTGTCTCCTTCTTTTAGGCCGACTAGAGGCCGACATGAAGACTTGAGGCTGACTTGCTTGATATAATTCAGATTGCTTCTTTTGATGGTGCCATTGCTTGGAGGAGGCTTATGACTTTGCTTGGAGGTCTTCTTATGACCCTAATACATATTATTGCATGGTGTAACAAGCCCTTAAGGTCTTCAACCTTTTCTTTTGACTATTTGACTCACCTATAGCACTTTAACTAGTGCTAGACCTATTTCAATGAGCAAGAAACTCATTGACATATATTATAAGAATAATATTTCTTTTCTTGAATAAATACAAATATCAAAAGTACATGTATGAAGACCGAACCTAGTTACATCCTTCAACATTCCCTCTTAACTAGGGAGGTATTCATATAACATTACAAGGTGTTTGGCTATTATCAATCTCTGAAGAATTCACATAAGAGAAATCGGATTTGCAATCCATCTGTTATAGCATCATATCAATCAGCATTGTCGTAGCGCAAGGCCTTGACTAACAACCCCATATCTTCATGAGATCATAAGCTACAATGTTGGTGAGACCAATGATTTATAGACACCTTCATCATTATCTCTCAAGGTACATACCCACCCAGGTGTTCTTTGAGTATGACCTTTTAGGACTATTCTTATCTTGGTTTCCCAGCCCTCAAAGAATATCGGTCCTCTTGCCTACTCTTGTCTTGGATGCCCTACACATCCTCAAAGAGTATCAGATGCTAGATGATTACCTAATCCTTCCATTCTTTCTTCCCAAGTGAAGACAAGAATGTTGTGTCTATCTTGTGTCTACATTTCCATTCATGGCCTTCATCTAGACTTACAATCGTTAATCATGGTCTAGTGCATGATCCATGAAATGGAAAAACAAAATTGTCACTCCTTTGTAATCAGGGGTGATCCAAAACTCCCTCTTGATCAGGGACTTGTCAGAGCTTCCTCTTAACTAGGGACTCTGTCATTCATCAACAACTTCTTCTTCATGGGTCCTTTAGTTGCTTGATCTCCTTCCTTTCTTTGATATCATGAAGTCTTTGTTCGAACTTCTTCTAGGTAGGGCACCATCCATCGATCACTTTCCTTCCTAGTTTGTCATGTTATTGCTTTCTTCGTGGAAAGTGTCTTTATTACCGTACATCAGGTTTTCTGGTTATTCTGGATACTCCTCTGTCATCTATCCATGCTTCAGAATACTCTTCTCATGGATGCTTCGTTGTATTTGCTTATTTACATGCTTCGACCTAGTAGCCCATCATGACTTTATCCTGATATTTCTTCAACATTGGTTTTTCTTTTGTTGGATGGCTTCTTCATCGCGACATCTTTGTCCTTCCTTCCTTTGTCAGAGTTGTCCTGCCTTCTTTCGAGATATATCTTCAAAGTATCTTGTCAGATAGTGGTTCTTGGTGATCATGGTGTTCTTCACATGCTTGATCTATTTCTTCATTTGCTTCTTCTTAGATAGACAGGTCAACCATCTTATGCTTCTTGTGAGAGCATTTCTTTATTGCTTGCTTCCTGGACTAGTCAGCAGTTCTTCTTACTTTGTAGTCAACAATCTTATACTCCTTATGTGAGCATATTCTTTTGTTGACCTTCATTGCATTGTACTACATGCTTTTGTGCATGTCCTTGGTGAAAGAGATTTTTTCATACTTGATCATGTTATAGAACTATTCCCATGACTCAATAATATACAAATGATAACATGACTAAACTTTGATGCATACATACCTCATCTTGATTCTCCTCTGATCATCTTAGCTTCATTTGGTTGTCCTTGGTGTGGCCCTTCTTGCTTGATCTGAGCTTTCCTGCATATCATCCTTTTCTTGAATCCCATGAATGGGATTCGCAATGAGACATCTGCTTCTTATTCATGAATCTTCTTTTGAAGATCCCATCATAGGATCGTAAAGACCCTTACCCTGCAAATATTTCTTTCCTTTTGATGATGGAGGTCTTCTAAGATTCTTATTCATGATCAATTTTCTTTCATAGTGGATGAGGTCCTATTCTAGGTATGCTCCTATATGAATATCTTGAGCTATACTTATCATGCTCCTATATTCTAGAAGATATTTCTAACCATGCATTTTGTTCTCATTATAAATGCTACTTCTTCATGAGTATCTAGAACTCTATGTACTTCATGCTTCTAGATTCTAGAAGATGTTTCTAGCCATGCAATTTTCTTTTATTCCTACATGATCCTATCCTACTCAAAACCTTGAAAGAAGACTTGAAGTAAAGAGTTTGACTTAGTCATGATAGAGATCCAGAGGATCTTCCTTATTTTACTTCTTTTCTTCTTCTTTCACCTCTTGAGTCATGTGAGCTTCTTCCCTTTTTCTTTTGTTGTTGTTGTCCTTCTTAAGCTTAGGACAATTCCTTTTGTAGTGTCTATATTCTTGGCATCCAAAACATGGGATTTTGGGCATGTCTTTGTTGTTTGTTTTTCGTGGACCAAATTTGGCAAATTTCCCTTTCTCTTGGCCATGGTAGCAAATGCTTGCTCCTTTGATCCCACATCTTCCTTTGCTTTAAGTCTGGTTTCCTCTATCCTACATAGAGACCACATTTCACTGAGTGTGGTTGCTTCCTTCTTGGCATATATGCTTCATGTGAAGTTGCCCCAATCCTTAGGTAGAGCATTGAGTACTACAATTGTCATCTCTTTGTCAAACATGACTTCCCCAAGCTCTTGAAGTTGATCTTTCATTTCAGAGATTTTCATGAAGTAGGGAGCTATTCCTTCCTTTGTTATCTTCATCTTGTACACTTCATTCCTTAGAGATATTACTTCTCCGGTTGTGGATACCGAGAATAGCTCTACTAGCTTATTAGAAATTTCTTTTGATGTTTCATATTTGGAGACATAAGGAATGAGAGAGTCTTTGATTGATTATATCAGAATCCTTTGAGCTCTTGTCTCATCCTTATTGTACTTAGCTAAGGCTTGAGTTTGTTCCTTAGCAGGGATAGTGATATCCCCTTTGACATGTTCTAGAAGTTCATTCTCCTTGAGAAGTAAATCAATCCTCTTCTTCCATGCAAGAAAGTTATTGGTACCTAACAATTTATTGCTTTCCTTGCAAAAATACATTGATGAATATTCAGAAGGGGACATGTACTTACTTGATAGATTTTTAGATGTAGTGGATTTGCTTTCTCCTTAAAGACTTGATGGCTTGCCTTCCTAGGATCTTGATGTTCTTCAAGTTGCCTTATCCAAGTGGACTTGCTTCAAGTAGACTTGATTGATGGCTTGGCTTGTGGTGTAGGTCCCTTTTTGATCTGCTCTTCTTTGTAGGTGCCTTTATGTAAGGCTCTTCTTCTTGCTATGTAGTCTTCCTTGATGAATGATGCATGGTATGCCTTCTTTTCCTTGAGTAGATTTGGCTTGATGCTTCAACCTTGTAGATGCCTTTCCTTGATGAGTGTTCTTGAGTTGCCCTATCCTTGATGTGTCACTTTACCTCTGATACCATGTTGAAGAATCTAGGGCAAATAAGTGTAGTGTGATTCTTCGTTACTCGATAACAATTTGTGGAGTCTTTTTACTTTTTCTTGTTAGCTTAATCTTCTTCTTCCTGTTATTAATGCATGTGTGTGTATTTCATCAAACTACTACCAAAACATAAGAACAAGAACACAAGAAGCTGGCTCTCTGCCAGGGCCTAAACCTCTCCTCTTGAGAGGAAAACCCTTTTGTGAATTTCTTTTATTGAAGCTTATATTGATCAATGCCAAACCCTAGACCCTTGATAAGAAGATCCTCCAAGCACAAGTCAAGTCCTTTCAAGATTACTTCCTCTTGCAACACTTTGTCCTTCTCCTTCCAACACTTTGTCTTCCTCCCTTCGGCACTTCTTCCGACAACTGTAGAGACCTTAGATTGTATGCTCTAGGATGAACCTTGACCTTTTCTTCCTTTGCTTGAGATGGAGCCTTCCTAACTTGAGAAGATGACCTTGTTGCCTCCCAACCGAGCCTTCTTCTCTTTCACAAAGATTGCAGACTTAGAGCAGTAGTAATGCAACCCTAGTTCTTCGCACGTGTGACTGTAGTATGCTTCAGATCAGCCCTATTTACTTTGCTATTCTTCCTTGCTTCTTCGCTTGAGTGGGAGGTCCTTTAGGCCTATGATCTTAGCCCAAATAATGAAATTTGTTTGACTGTGATAGAGGGCTGCTATGACAGCAGAGAGACCCTCTCCTTCATTGCACGTGTGACTGTATTTTAGCCCTAGAACAGATTTCCAATGCTTCGGTATTTCTTTTTCCTTCTTCGCTATACTTGGAGACCTCTTTCCTTGACTTTCCCGTACCCTTTACTCATCCTCTTTCTCGCTGATTTCAGAGATGATATAATCTTTCTTTGAGGAGGTCGAATGGCTCCTTATATAGGAGTCTGTCTCCTTCTTTTAGGCCAACTAGAGGCCGGCTTGCTTGATTTAATTCAGATTGCTTCTTTTGATGGTGCCATTGCTTGGAGGAGGCTTTTGACTTTGCTTGCAGAGATCTCTAGTCATTTGCTTGCTTTTACAGAGATACAATCGTAGACTTGAAACTGCGCTTTAACCTGGCTCTGATTACGTGTTGATTTTCTAGCACAACTAGAAACTTTTTCTTCAATAAATAAGGAATTTCTATGATTAGTGAGCATTAGTTACATACACATTATCTAAAATCATGAAGCTATTATACAAAAGAAAATCAACCATAATCACATGAAAAGAGCAGTAAAGAAATAACCAAGAAACCACGAGACAAGTGTTGGAGAATACAATAGGGCAGCTATTAATTCAATTTCTCCTTAACCTTAATAATTGCTTGTGAACTTTATTTATCTTCTTGTGTTTCTTTATTAGATCTTCTTCATCAAACAATTATCAAGTGCAAAAACAATAAAGACAATGGACACAGAAATTAGGCTCCAAGCCAGGGCAAAACCCCTCCAAGGGGAAAACCTAGAAAATCTCCTCTTCTTATAGAATTTGCTTCAAATGAGAAAACCAAGACCCAAACCTCAAGACCAAAGCCTCCTCTAGCACCAAGTCAACCCTCCAAGAAGCCCTTCCAATTAGGTCAAAGTCCAACCAAGTCAACAAGAGTCAAACCCTTCTAGAACTGCACCAAACTCAGAATTTTGGCCCCCAGCTTCAATATTTCGGACCTGCAGTAGGTCTGCAACTTCGGTCCCTACAACAACTCAGAATCTTCGCATGTGTGAGAGAAAACTAGGGCAAACCTTGACCAAAAACTCGATTTTCCTTCTTTCTTCAACTTCTTTTCTCCTTGCCTTTCTTGACTTTCTTCTTGAATTTCGCACCTCAGATCGAACTTCTTGATTGCAGATCGAATTGGTTTCCAAATGAGGTCGAGCAACTTCTATTTATACTCATTTGTGGAGGTTGAATAGCCCTCTTTGGGCCGACTTATCTATGGCAGGGCTGACTTTTGCGAGGAGGCTTATTTTGACTGTCTTGACTCTTAATAATTTTTTTACATGGTACATCTTGCCCAAATCGGTCTTATATACATGACATTGACTCTTGACTCATGACAATAAATCTTATGACACAACAAACCCTAGAAGCATGAAGAACATGCTTTACCTAGAAGACCAATCAAAAGAAGCATGAAACCCATGCTTTAAAATAATAATTTTTCTTTCTTCTTTTACTTGTTACATAAGATATACATATTGACATGAGTACAGTGGTAATTGTGAAGACTGAGGTAATTGTACACCTTGGTACACGATTATTCTCAAACTGAAGAGTTCTCATAAGAAGAGTCGGATTGGTAATCCGTCTTTAAGCATCAACATCATGACCAACATTGTCAACATATTAAGGCCTTATCCTGACAAGCTATTTCTTATACCAGAGCATAATGCTGGGAGGCTTTATGTGAGATACCACACTACCTCTACAAGACACATACCCCATTCGGATGTTCATTAGGTATGTCCTTTCAGGACTATTCTTATCTTGGATTCTCAATCCTCAAAGAATATCGGTCTTCTACGACCACTCTTGTTTTGGATGCCTATCCAATCCTCAAAGAGTGTCAGTCCATTTCCTATCTTGGATTTTTCTATTCTCAAGGATGTTGAAGTTTCTAAGTTTACTTAGTTTAGAAACCCTTCATGTACTTTTTCTGATTTTTTCCTACCTACTTGTTATTTTTCTTTAACAAGTTATTTACAAAGTAAATACTGAAAATAAACACCAGTGCATGCTCAACATATTACAGATCAGCAACTAAAAGAAACAAGAACAAACACACCACATGACACCGTTATTTTTGGACCAATGTCCTCGAAAAAACACAATGCAGGAAAACCAGTGTAGCTATCTAAGGGTTTTCTTATTAAGAACTATTAGAGTACACTCTGGGTGCCGAAACTGGCCTACCCAACAGAGAATTTCTTTAGTAGCTATACCTCATAGTTTGAGAGAAATCTCCTGGCTGAAACCCCGGAAAGTCCTTCCGGTAGCTCCTTAGCACAAAACTGCTCTACAACCCCAGCGTCTAGCCAATCTAGACAGCGTTAGCCCCTCCCTGTCTCACGCTGGCCCTACGTCAACTTTTCTTGGCTTGCGTCAGCCCTAGGAGGCACTGCGTCAGCTTTCTAGGCCTTTGCGTCAGACACGCTAGCCTCTCTGGTGCTCTGCGCAGCACTTGGCTGCGTCTGCGTGGGCTTGCGCAAGCCCTTGCTGGCTCTGCATCACTCTCCTTGGCTGCTGCACTACTCTCCCGGCACAATCTCTGCCTTCTTTGTTTCTCTGTACTCAATGCCTCTCAGTTGCTCTCCCGATCACTGACTCTATCTCTCTTAGAAAATCCTGCTCTAGAGAATATAATCACTGATCACTTTGGTGTAATCTCCAAGTGACCCTCAAGCCTCCTTTTATACTTTTCTTGTTGACATCTCAACGGTCGAGATTAAGTCCCTAATCAATGGCTAAGATTAGATTTGGCTTGATCCATGTCTTTTGGACCACTCTAACACAGATTCATATTAATACACATTAATATTTTAAACTTAGGGACTCCATTAAAAATATTAATTATTTTAATATCTCCTGATCTGTTTAGAATCTACCCAAACCCTTTCTGGGTATTGGAGATCTCATGTGCCCCAACCTTTCCACCAAATTTCGTGGCTAGAGCACATCCGATGCTACCCCAAATCAACACTCCTTCTGAGCGAGAACTGTGCTCTAGCAATACTCCTCACTGAGTATTACTCTGATCATCCGGCATCAGTACCTGTGATGATGTTAGGCCTTCCTGCCCAACATCCTCTGCACTGCTGCCTCCTGTACTGCTGCCCATGGTTTTGCCACTGCACTCTTGCATTTGTACGACAGCTCCCTTTGCATCCGTGCTGCTGCTGGTCCTTTCTCCCAGCGCTGCATCTGCATTGCACCTTCTCTCATAAAGCTACATCGTGTTGCCCACTGCTGCACTGCAACTCAGTTACTGATAAGTAAGTAACCGATCTCCCAACTGACCTCCCTATTGGGCTAGAAACACCCACTGATGCTGAAGCTCCTTCTGCCGCTGACAAGTGCTCCCTATCTTTGACCTCTGCGTTGCTGCAACAACTCCTTGCAGCTCGCACCGTTGCACACCTGTCTGGGCCTTCCTGCACTGGTGCAACACTCCTGTGCCTTTCGCACTGCTCTCGCTCTCTCTGCTTTTGTGTTAATCTTCCAATATTGTCTCTGCCTCTCTGTCTCGTACTCACTGCCCCTCGCTGCTAATCACTGATTCAACTTTGCTTAGTAACCTCGCTCTAGCAAAATGAATCACTGATCACTCTAGTGTGTTCTCCGACTGACCCAAAAGCCTCTTCTTATACTTTTCTCGTTGGTCCATCAACGACCGAGATTAAATCTCTAATCAACGGCTAAGATTAGATTTGGCTTGATCTATGACTTTTGGAACCTTCTAACCCAGTTTTATATTAATACCCATTAATACTCCATTAAAAATATTAATTATTCTAATATCTTCCAAACTGGGTACAATCTATCCAAACCATTTCTGGGTCTTGGAGATCTCATGTACTTTAGCCTCTCGACCAATTTTCATGGCTAGAGCACATCCGATGCTACCCCAAATCAACACTCCCTCTTAGTGAGGACTGTGCTCTAGTAATACTCCTTACTGAACATTACCCTGATCATTCGGCATTAGTCCCTGTGTTGATGCTAGGCCTCCCTGCCCAACATCCTCTGCACTGCTGCATCTTGTACTGCTGCCCATGGCCCTGCCATTGCCACTGCTACATCCGTACGACAACTCCCTCTGCATTCGTGCCACTGTTGGTCCATCCTCCCAGCACTGCATCCCCTCTCATCATGCTGCATCGTGCTACTGCACTGCAACTCTGTTACTGAGAAGTAAGTAACTGATCCACCCAACTTCTGACATCCCTGTCAGGCTAGAAACACTCCCGATGTTGAAGCTCCCTCTGTCGCTAACAAGTGACTCCTCTACTGACCTCTGCACTGCTGCAACAACTCCCTACATCTCGCACCGCTGCACACCTCTCTATGCCATCTTGCACTGGTGCAACACTCCCGTGCCTCTCGCACTGTTGCAGCCTGCTAGCCTCGCGTTGCGCGGGGACTCCTGCACTGTAGCACTCTCTGCCACTTCATCCACATCTATCTCTACCGACATTCACCAGTCCTGCTACTCCTCTTCAGGGCTTCTGTAGCAAGGTATAATCCAAGAGGTTGGGTACCTCAAGGATCCTGCCCCTCATCACCTCTAGTCCTCCTAGCTACAACTCGATGTCTCTCCACTTCTTCTCAAGTGGCACATGAGCACTCATGGCACAATCATCATCCTCCTCAACTTCTTTCTCCACCTTCGCTGGCGCTGCCTTCGATTTAGAAGCCTCGTCATTACTCTTCTTCCTCGAACATTGGTTTGCAAAATGACCCAGTTCCCCACAATGGAAGCACTTGACATTGGAGAGGTCTTTCTTCTTCCTCTTCTCCTACTTTCCTACAGATGCTAGAGCTGAATCCTCTTCTTCCTCCTTCTTGATCCTGACCGCTTTGTCGTTACTGCCTGCCTTGGTTAGTCATCTGATCTCTTCTTGATGAAGAGCCGCCCACAGTTCTTCCCAATCTGATCTCTTCTTGACAAAGAGCAGCCAGAAGTTTTAAAATGTTGAATCAACTGCTCAAGAAACCCTGAAATATTTCTCAAACAAAATGCACCTGTAACCTGCAAGAAAAAAGAAAAAACCCTAATATATCCATAAAACAAAAATGAAACCTTAGATCAACTAAGTAGTTTACAGCTTTTGACTCTTGAACAGCCAGATTTAGCAATAACAGCAGTAACATTATCAGAATTTAATTTTAATGTAAAACGCTTTAGAAAACCCTGCATGCATTTATAAAAAATATTTCGAATGATAGGCCCGGGATCAAGAACTCGCTGGGCTCTTTCAGAAAACACAACTCGGGAGTTGGCTGGTTCAGCCGAGAACTTCCTCTAACGCCCGGTAATCTGAAAAAAAAAGGATTTCCTGCACAGCTTAAAATCAACCATTAACATAGAAGGAGAAAACAATAGTGAAACCCCGATCAAATGGAGATACCTGCCACTATATTTCAGAATCTAAACTACCATTCAAACCCCAAAGATCAGACAAGTGCCTAGATCAATCTTCAATAAGCTATCATTAATGGCTGAAAATAAAATTATGCAGAACAAATAGAACAATCTTACAGCATTTTCAGAAGAGTAACACCAACAAGATTTTTAACCCCAAAGTCTTCTTTATTGCACAAAAAATGACTACAAGAGAGCTTTCTTTAGCACCAGACTCTCAGATCCAAATCTGATCTCAAATGACCCCTAGCACCCTATTTAAAGGAGAAATCCCCAACAGCTAGTTCGAGTGATCCATGTCAAACTAATCTCGACCGTCGATGAGGATCAAGACATCTTTTAATCTCATCCGTCGAAATTTTTTAATGCATTAAAAATTGAAATTTTGCATTTATTTACTCAAAAATATTATTATTTTATTATTTTTAGGTTTTTACTTTATTTTATTATTTTTATCTAAATTTTTATATATTTTTTTTAATTTATTTTATAAATTTTATTTTTATTTTTTATTTTTTTTTAATTTATTTTTTGTTATTTTTTTATTTTTATTTTTATTTTTTTTTCAATTTTTAATTTATTTTTAAATGGATCCTCGAACTTAGCTTTTGGAGAAATCACCTAGGACCTAGGACTTAGGACTTATGAGGGGATTAAAACATTTTCTAACCCTCAAGACACTTTACATCATGACTTTCACAATTTTACATCTCAAGGGGGAGAACCCATTTGACATAGACCCTCATAAACCACCCAGTTCTGTGACACAACTATAATCTAGCAGATTAACACACTAGGATTCTCCTAAGATTCTAATGACAAAATCCATTCCGGCTTTGGGGTTAGGCTGAAGGAAAACTCTGCCGATCATGGATCGGTGAGACGAAAAACCTTCCGGAACGTAGATTATCACTTAGAAAATTAGGTCCACCTAGGCAATTTACATACATGACTCATATCTGCTAAGATTATTTACAATTTATACATGCAGACTGGGTTTACAACATAAATTGATCAAGCTGTCGATGATTGTCGAATGGCACAGACATGTCGATCAAGCGCTACCCTTTTTGCAAAGAAAGGGGGTGTACTGCTACGGGTAGTTGACCGGTAGTGGTCAACATCTGGCTCTACTTGGGGACACGTTGCTGCACTGTAGGAATGTGAGAATCCAGAATCTGCATCCACGCAACACACAACAGAAATAAGTAGCGTCCATCCAAAAGTCATCATATAACATTTAAGCACATGAAAGATATAAGCTCTTCATTTATTAACTATCTGGAAAAGTAAATCTAATCCTAAAACAGAAATGAAATGCTGAAATGACAAGGAATAGGGTTAGAAATACAATACAAAGGATGCCCCATGGCATCAGATGTGTTCAATGTAGTGTATACTGAGCATTTGCCTGCTTTCAGGCAAATCTGTCGGCTGCTTGTCGGATGTGCCATGTCCAATTCTGCATATGGTAGGACTTTTTCCTATCCGAAAATCAAGCTGCTCGCGGCCGTCTGATGCATCAAATCTTCTTTTCGTTTTCTTTCTCTTGTGTCTTTTCTTCCTGGCAGGCTGCATCACTGATGACATGGAACTTTCTGCTTCAAAGTTATCAGATGAAGTATGTAAGATATGCGTGACATGTCTTTCTTTATCCTGCATCTGATCTTTATCATTTTTAATTCTATCTGGATCACCTTCAATTAACCACCTTTCAATCGAACCAATGACCTCCTCATAGTAAGATGGAGCTTGTTGCAGCGGATGAGAAGGCTCTTGATCTATTGATTCTTCCTGGTTTCCTTCATCTTCCGATTGCTGTTGAAATTTCTGAAACTGTATTATAATGGCGTCTATCTGACTAGAGTGTTCAGCCCTTATAGCACTGATTTCTCTGGCATGATCTTCTTCCATGGTCATCAAGCAATGCTGTATAGAGTTTATTTCTTTCTTATGATTTGCTTGCATGGTCGTCATATTTTCCTCTAAGCCTGACATCTTGCTTTGCATAAAACTAATTTTTGTGTCATGATTAATCTTCATGGCTTCAATTTCGTTACTATGTTGATTTTGCATGATCTCCATCTCCCTATTACGCTTTTCCAGGTGAGTGCATAAAGTTCTCACATCATTGGCGTAATTAGTTTGATTTATTTCCATATTTCTTACTAGCAGCAATAGATCTTGTATAATTTGCTTATGATCTTCCTTTTCATTGTCAACACTACTATGATCTGCAATGGTACAAGTGGATGGCACATTCTGATATGAAGAATTGTCTTGGACAGCTGGACCTTTTACAAGATTACTTTCATTTTGTTGCACAATTTTAGGGGCACAAGGCGAGCTATCTGGATCACCATATCTATCTTTAAAAGCATCGACAATGTCTTGCAAAGAAATGAAGGAATCTTCAGGACAACTATTAAACCAGTTCAAAGCATCACCCTTTAAAGAATGGACAAATAGACGCATCTTGACATCTTCATGATTATATTGAGGAAGTCTACAATATATGATCATTACACAAGTAAACTTGTTTAAATGCTGTCTAACAGCGACTGAATCACCACCTGAGAAATTAAATAATTTAGAAATGGCCTCTTTTGGAAAATCATGGAGATTATCAGTAAAATGACATGGTTTAAATGAATAATCCATGATGAATAATAAGGGATCAAATGGATGATAGAAAGAGATTTCTGCTCAGGAAAATTAAGAGATGAAAGAAGTGGAGTTGCCACTTGAACAATGAATCTAATTCTAAGATCCAAAAAGCAACCAACAAGTAGATATGAGGGAGGCTTCTTGTCTGGGAAAAATAAGAAAATGGAGTCGCCACCCAAACAAGAAACAAATCGAAGAGAAGTTGCTGATATGACGAAAGATAAGGTGATGAAAGAGATCCAAATGATGCCCAAAAATGTTGAATCTGCCAGCTCAAACGCGAGATGAGAAAGAATGATGAGAATGATGAAAAATGAGAAGATGAATGTCGTTGAAACGCCAGGAACAGAAAAACTCTGTCCCCGGCAACAACGCCAAAAAATGTTGGCGTTGCCGGGCCAGATGAAAAGATAAGAAATGAGAAGGATGATTGTCGTTGAAACGCCGAGAATAAAATGTCCCCAGCAACGGCGCCAAAAAATGTTGTCGCACAGATTGACACGACAACGCTCAGACCGGGGGTTGTCACTCTGATCCCCGATCTCTCCGTTTAAGCCTGTCTCCCGCGGCTAAGGGGGGTAGACCCTGTAGAGAAATGGACAACCAACTGCGAAACAGTTGGGTTGGGAGACACGAAGCACTTAGCTGATTTTATTAATTTAATGGACCAGTGCCTTATGGGTTTGATGTTTAAACGATTGCTTACTAGATATTGCAGATATGTAAACCATGTACGACAATCATTTATCATCCAATAACTTGAACAATGCAAGATATTCAGTAAAATCACAAAGTTCTTATAATGATTAAAGCTCAATAACGATATCCAGTAATTAAAAATTTTGAAAAGATAAATGCTTTAAACAACCACGCAATTATGAATCATTAACCAGATATCATATTCATGCAGCTAAATCTTCAAGATGATCATTCATGTGCAGACTCGCATAAAATGATAAATATCGAAAATTTGAATCTCAGCAGGAGAAAATAGAACGTGATAAGTTCCCGAGACAAAAAAACTGAATCTGGCAAAAATTTTCTACAATATATATATATATATATATATATTAAATAAAATGAAACTTTAAATCTAAAAATGAATTAAACTAAAAAAAGAAATCTTTTTTTTTTTTAATTTTCTATTTTATATTTTTTTATGATTTTTAATTAATAAAATCTAACTATTTAGCCAAATTAATAAAATCAAACTAAACTAAATCAAAGATTAAATTTCTAAACCTAAACAAAACTTTTTAAAATCCTAAATTAAAGTCTATTCTAATATCAAAACCTAAAACATACATATATACATGAATATATAACTTAAATCAAAGAAAATAATAAAAATGAAAATTTAATACGAATCAAAAAAAAAATCTAAAGTGCATCGAATTTCTTTTTAAATTTTTATAAAGGGAAAACGAATCATTGAAAGTGATCTACGCTATTCAAATAAAAGAAAACTAAAATAAAAAGAAAACTGAAACCACGTTAAAATTTACTGATCACGTTGAAAACAGAAAAGAGATGTTTTCGTAATGGCATGAATGGAACGATTTCGACTTACTTTTTTCGGGATATTACCTGGCGTTCACGTGAATTTTAACTGCGCTAAAAGGGTTCAGTCGATGTTTCTCTCACCTGATGCCCCCACGCAAAATGTCCAACGCACATTCACAAGAAACTCTTTTACGCTGGACACAGTGACATGCTTGGCCTGCGTAGGTAAAATAAACGCGTTCCTTTTTGTCTGCGGAGTACTTCGACGGCGAACAGAGAGGAATGCAGTTGGAGAGGGACGTAGCTGCAACGATGGCAGGAGAGATGTATTTGCGGGTCAGCAGAGGAGTCAACTTTATGCAAGGAGGGCAGCGCGTTAAGAAAAAAAAGTAATGACGTCTGCGGAATGCTGGACGACAGACAGAGAGAAAAATCTGAGCGTTTGCAAGTTCCCTTGATGGCAAATGCAGCCCCCAACAACGATGTAAAACCACGATAACTTTCTGCGTTGATCAGATCTTCGATATTTGACGGCAGGAGTTTTCCCTTTTTGATGACAGAAGGAAGGTTTTGTAATGTATGAATGCAGGGACGATAAAAACTCAATGCAGCGCGCAGGGATTATGGCGGCCACTGTAAAATGACACTTCGACGGTGTTGGCAGCCAGAAGTTTTAAAATTTTGAATCAACTGCTCAAGAAACCCTGAAATGTTTCTCAAACAAAATGCACCTGTAACCTGCAAGAAAAAAGAAAAAACCCTAATATATGCATAAAACAAAAATGAAACCCTAGATCAACTAAGTAGTTTACAGCTTTTGACTCTTGAACAGCCAGATTTAGCAATAACAACAGTAACATTATCAGAATTTAATTTTAATGTAAAACGCTTCAGAAAACCCTGCATGCATTTATAAAAAATATTTCGAATGATAGGCCCGGGATCAAGAACTGGCTGGGCTCTTTCAAAAAACACAACCCGGGAGTTGGCTGGTTCCGCCGAGAACTTCCCCTAACGCCCGGTAATCTGAAAAAAAAAGGATTTCCTGCACTGCTTAAAATCAACCATTAACATAGAAGGATAAAACAATAGTGAAACCCCGATCAAATGGAGATACCTGCCACTATATTTCAGAATCTAAACTACCATTCAAACCCCAAAGATCAGACAAGTGCCTAGATCAATCTTCATTAAGCTATCATTAATGGTTGAAAATAAAATTATGCAGAACAAATAGAACAATCTTACAGCGTTTTCAGAAGAGTAACACGAGCAAGATTTTTAACCCCAAAGTCTTCTTTATTGCACAAAAAATGACTACAAGAGAGCTTTCTTTAGCACCAGACTCTCAGATCCAAATCTGATCTCAAATGATTCCTAGCACCCTATTTAAAGGAGAAATCCTCAACAGCTAGTTCGAGTGATCCATGTCAAACTAATCTCGACCGTCGATGAGGATCAAGACATCTCTTAATCTCATCCGTTGAAATTTTTTAATGCATTAAAAATTGAAATTCTGCATTTATTTACTCAAAAATATTATTATTTTATTATTTTTAGGTTTTTACTTTATTTTATTATTTTTATCTAAATTTATATATATATATATATATATATATTTTTTTTAATTTATTTTATAAATTTTATTATTATTTTTTATTTTTTAGTTATTTTTTTAATTTTTTTTTTTAATTTATTTTTAAATGGATCCTCGAACTTAGCCTTTGGAGAAATCACCTAGGACCTAGGACTTAGGACTTATGAGGGGATTAAAACATTTTCTAACCCTCAAGACACTTTACATCATGACTTTCACAATTTTACATCTCAAGGGGGAGAACCCATTTGACATAGACCCTCATAAACCACCCAGTTTTGCGACGCAACTATAATCTAGCAGATTAACACACTAGGATTCTCCTAAGATTCCAATGACAAAATCCATTCCGGCTTTGGGGTTAGGCTAAAGGAAAACTCTGCCGATCATGGATCGGTGAGACGAAAAACCTTCCTGAACGTAGATTATCACTTAGAAAATTAGGTCCACCTAGGCAATTTACATACATGACTCATATCTGCTAAGATTATTTACAATTTATACATGCAGACTGGGTTTACAACATAAATTGATCAAGCTGTCGATGACTGTCGAATGGCACGGACATGTCGATCAAGCGCTACCCTTTTTACAAAGAAAGGGGGTGTACTGCTACGGGTAGTTGACCGGTAGTTGTCAACAGGTCCACCAACGGTCGAGATTAAATCTTTAATCAACGACTAATATTAGATTTGGCTTGATCCATGAGTTTTGGAACCTTCTAACCCAGTTTTATATTAATACCCATTAATATTTTATTTTTTCTAAGTTTAGATTTAGGAACTCCATTAAAAATATTAATTATTTTAATATCTTCCAAACCGGGTATAATCTGTCCAAACCATTTCTGCGTCTTGGAGATCTCATGTGCTTTAACCTCTCTACCAATTTTCATGGCTAGAGCACATTGGATGCTACCCCAAATCAACACAGAATATGTGGCAACAACTGAAGCAACGAAGGAAATTGTGTGGCTCAGGAAAATGTTGGAAGATTTGTAGGAAAAACAAGTGCATTCAACTCCTCTTTTGATTGACAACACTTCTGCAATAAAGTTGGCCAAGAACCCAAAGTTCCATGATCGAACCAAGCGAATCAATACAAAATACCATCTGATTCAACATCATGTTGAGGCCAAAATAATCCACCTACAACATTGTTCCAGAAATGAGCAGATTGCAAACATCTTCACGAAAGCGCTTGGAAAGGAAAAGTTTGAAAGATTTAGAATGATGCTTGGACTCACCAACATCCCTTCATATTAAGGGGGTGGGGGGGAATGTTGACACCTAATCTTTGCGATTAGGTAAATCCATGTAAATATTGTAAATAGCAAAATAAAGGGAATTGGAAGACGAAGAGACATTGGGAGATGAAACCCAATAGTCTCCCTCTCCATGCATATATCCATGTTCTGTCTTAATGTAAGAAAACAATCACATTCGTGGAGTTACTCCTGGGCTGACAGTTTGGGAATTGAACTCTCTCTCCTAAGGAAATATTTATGGGTTTTGCCCTGGTCATTGACCTAAATTTTGGTGTCTCTTGTCTCATTGTTTACTATGATCTCTATTGCTCTATTGAAGAAGTTAATGGTTGAAAATTTTCATGTATAATTGCTTAATGATTGGAATGCTCTAAAGAATTCTAATTGTATCATTGGAAGTAGTTATTAGTTTGAAAAATTGTACTAGTCTTGATTGCACTAGAAAATCAACACATGGAGCTACGTCAAGGTTTTGAGATACATGAGAAGAAGTCTCATGATTAAAGAAGACATTGTACAATTTCAAGTAGACACAATGGGCTTGGTATTTTTGGGTTAATGGATCAAGGATGATTCTATATGATTTGTCTTGACGGAAGCAGAAGGACTCATGTGTCAGAGGGAGCAGTTGTGGTAGAAAGAATTGCTTCCATAATAGAGGGAGTAGTTAGAAAGCCCTTTTTTAGCTTCAGAAGGAGTTGATCTCTGAGTTAGAGATAATGGAATATCATTGACATTTTCAGACTAGATAGTTGATATGCTAGAAGACAACAGTGGCAGAGAGAGAATCCATAATTACCACAGTAGGATATGTTTCAGCGTGAGAGGGAGCACCCAGTCAAGGTGACAAGAAAGAATGTGTGATGATGGACCCAGTGAAAGGAATTTGATTTGTTCTATGAGCCAAGGCATGTTGCTCAACATGGGTTGGAGTACCAACATGGTATAGTTGGTTATGATTTGAGATTTGTCTCAAACAATAAAGTACAATTGGATATTCAGATTGGGCAGAGAGTGCTGAAGATAGAATGAGTTCATCAAGATATAGCTTTAATTTGGTCTTCGTTATAATTTCTTAGATGAGCATGAAGCAATCATCCATCACACTCAGTGTTGAGGAAGCCGAGTATATTGCAGTTGGATTGGCAAGCTGGGAAGTAGTTTGTTTTCAGAGGCTACTTGCAGGTTTGTCTTGATCAAGTGCAGGTGACGGCCATGATAACAGTTCAAAGCACATGAAGCCGTGTGGCTTCAGTGGTATTCTACAATCAAGCAGATTGATGAGAATACCTCTGTTTGTATATTTCGCAAACAAGCTTGGAATTGTTGAGAATACCTCTCTCATTGAGAGGGAGTGTTGGTGAGATAACATCGTGGACTGACATTTTCCTTGTGTCATATATGACAAAAATTAGGGAGAATGGTCCTGCAGAGGACAGTCATTCTTCTTGCGTCAAGTGTATTGACCAGAATTAGGCAGAATGGTCCTAGAGGTCCAGAATTACTCAGATGGAGTGTGTCCTTTCAGCATCAAAATCATTTAGCATCATGCCCGGAATTTCTCAGGTAGAGTGTGGCCTTTCAACATCAATATCATTTAACATCAAGCCTAGACTTAGATAGAGTGTGGCCTTTGGGGATTCACCATGTGTTAGGTACCGACGAGAATGATGCTGAACCAAGACTAGTCGTTATACCATATCCAATGAGATGGAGAAATACTAGCTAGGGTGGCAAGAGATCGACTGAAACTAGTGTGAGGTTTTCACTTGAAATGATCAAGACTGAAACTCACTTGAGTTTCTCTTCAATAGCAATGAGAAATTATGAGAATAGAATGATTAGCAAATGAGCTCCACCCTCCTTTTATAACTTTTCATTGAGTTTTCTCCAATTTTCTAGAACTCCTTTTAATATTATTTTTATTGATGAAGTCACTTTTTCTTGTAAGTGACTTTGTGCCTCTTTCTAAATAAAATATTTTTTTCCGCTTTTAATTGACCATAATTTACTCCTTTTTATTTAATAATATAAAATAATATCAAGATTTGGGTAAATATCTTTGGGTCTTCCAGATAATTTTCCTTTTCGCTAGCCTAAGGAGACAATTAGGCAAGTGTTAGTGATATTTCCATGCTCACAAAATCGGGGACATTACAAACCTACACCTCAATAAATATCAACTGTCACAAAAGAGATAATTCAGAAGCCAACTGTTAGAAAAAATATATTTACTGATCTTATTTTTATAATGAATATCCCAATAAAAGCCAATAGAGTCCCAAGAACAGGGATTCAGAAAGAAAAACAAGAAAAACCAAAGACTAACTAATGCCTGACAACCTTTGTGAGAATGATGAACAATCTTTTTATTTAGGAATAAATTGTATTATTAATTTATTCCTAGGTGGCATTCCAATCTTTAGCAAAGACATAAAATAATGCAAACCTAATCTAAAACGCAAATTAAAATTAATAAAAGTATCCAAACTATATCCCATATTTATTATTATCATATCTGACTTCCTACAAAATTAAGCTCTGTTACGCGGGAACCGCTCCCTAGAGGTGGGAAACCCATTCCAGTGGTTCCCGCGCTCTCGGAAGCTTTGGAACTGTATGGGAACGTTCCCTTTTCTGTGGGAGCTGCAATGGGAGCTTGGAAAAGTTCCGGGAGCTTTGAAGACTGTTTTTTTTGGAGTTCCCGCGTTCCCTGGGGTTGGGGAATACAAAGCATGTAGACAAATATGTTGAACTACCCACAAAACATGAGGCTTTGTTGAAACCTTTGCAGGAAGAAAGGCCAAAGACATCCTTAACACCGATATCCTTAATTGAGAAACTGGAGCAATCTCTTGATGGGTTAAGGAAGCGTGTGACACCTCAATGTAAAAGCGATATTTGGGATGTCACGCTGATGAGTATTTATTTTTTTGTTTATGTATATTTATCGCAGAAGATTGTGTGCATATTGTATGTGGCAGTCAATGCTTAACCATTAGAGTCGCTTTACTTTTTCTCATAAGAATAACTAGAGAAACATAAGTAAAATTGTTCCTTTGTATTTTTAAGGCAAATTGTTTCAAATACTGGTCATGTGTCTGAGAACTGATAATGAACTTGACATTTTAATATTTTATATATATAAAAGGGAGAGACTCAAGAAGAGAGACACCCAGAGAATATATTTATATATAAGAGAGATTATATATTTAAATTGATTTTAATATTTGAATATTTTGGTTTAATATTAATTTTGATTATTATATAATTATATTCTTTTATTTTTAATTTTTTTATTATATAATATTACCGTTCCCGATTAGCCGTTTCTTGTAAATTTTGGGGAAACCTCTACCCGCTCCCGACACCTGTACCCAAGTTCCCAACGTTCCCACATTCCAGAAACTCATGCAACATAGAAATTAAGTTGAATACCTGTAACACATCATACTGGAGAAGTATATGAGTCAACCCCAACAAAATTAAAGTAAATACAGAAAAGAGCATGTTATGGAACAAGAATACCATAGAAATTCCCAGCATAAATCCATCAGGTATAATTTTTTTATTATGAATTCCATGATAGTCCACTAGAAAATTAGAGAGGGAGAAATAAAACCTATAAAGAATCAACCTTCACAGGAGAATTTGGCTTCATTCAAAGTGGTGTATGTCCCAAAGGGGAAAGAGATACTATGGCCCAAACTAGGAGAACAAATGCAAGAATAGAGTTGCATTATGCATCTTTGATGCACAAAAAGACAGCCTACACTCAGAGAAAAGAAAGGACAGTTATGCCAGAATTACTGCACTGACTTAGGTACAGAAGTGTGATACAGGAGGATTTTTGATTGGAATGACCTTGATGTGCTGTACAGATAAATACTTGTGATGACATAGATGAGAATACTGGGTTAGCCTGAGACGGAATTACTTGAACACTCAAAAACTAGAACTCTAGACCTCAAGAGTCATATCACATTATATCGTCACGACTTCTTTTCAGATATTTTCTGCATCATTCCTTATTACTCTATTCCCGGAGACATCCCAAAATTGCCAAGATTTACAACCCATAACCTTAAATGGCCATAACTTTTTGATCTAAAATTGAAATTATCTCATAATACCATGATTTTAGAGTCAATGTACTGGGAGATGCATACATTTTACCCTAGCATCTCTACAAAAAGATGCGATATTTTAACACCTTTATCTTTAAAACCTGTTTCTTATCAGACCTGTAATACAAAAGAAAGGAGCTGCCTTAGTACTGAAACTATTACTGAGGTTTTCTTTCATCTTTATAAATAAAATAAAAAATTGTAAGAAAAAGGATTATTTGGTTACTATATATATATATATCATCATCATCATCATCATCATCATGAGCCTTAGTTCTGGCCTTCAAATTGATGGAGCAAATCAGTTGTGCTATCAGTTGGTTTTATTCTTCACATCCACTCCCTCATTCAACTTTAAGAGTCTACTAATTGCCTGATTGAAGTTTTTGGAGTCTGGCAATTCTTAGCTAAGAATTTTAGGCTTAAACTGTCACCATGGCATAGTACGTGAAAGATTCTGCCAACACATCAGACAACATTCAAATCCAAATCTCTAAGCTATGATTTCAAGGAGATATTGTAAAATTGACCTCAGATAATTATTCCAGTTATCAACCTAGATGGTGAGAACCTAATCATGTTATTCTTAACCCATTTAAGGCACAGGCATGCCAGTGATGAGATTTGCATTCTCTGTTTTATATGTTTGGAATATGCTTCAGAAAAAATGCTTCAGATTTTGATATTTTTGCGGCCATAGAGTATAGACAATTTGGAAAATGGGCATTTGTGATAATACTAGCCTTGTTATTGTGTGGTTGAGTTATAGCTTCTCATTTTTCTTTATTTTATTATTATTTTTGGATGTATAATAACAGTGTGATGCCCCACAGGAGGAGACTGGGAAGGTTTGGGAAACCACCTTTCCTGGAGCCAGTGGGGTTTTTAACAGTTACGTAAACACAGCACAGTATGGAACTTTTGATATGTCAGCTTTTAGAGGTTATGACTTCCCAGGATCTGTGGCTATAGGAAATACATATGAAGGTAACTATGGAAGAACCAACCTGTGGCCAGCAGGTCCACCTGCATCACAAATTCGAGGGCCTTCACCAGGATTATCGGTTATTGATTCTTCAGCCATGAAATATGGCTCAACTGATTCTAATTTTGCTCCTTCCAGAGTGGGGAGAAAAATATTTGTAGGGCGTATCCCAGTTGAAGCGACAGCTGAAGACTTGCAATTATATTTCGGACAATTTGGTCAGGTTTTGGATGTGTATCTTCCGAAGGTCAAAATACAGAGGAACTCCTTTGTTCTGTTAGAAAATTTTATTTTGTCTATTTCATTTCATTCTTTTTTCCTTCTGAATGAATGAGTTACTGTTTGTTAAATTTATAGGATGCAAAGAAAATATCCCATAGAGGTTTTGGTTTTGTGACTTTTGCGGAAGAGTCTATTGCTGAACATGTATCTCAAAGGAGACACGAGATCCTTGGGCATTTGGTATAGTTTTGTTTACCTGCTTCAGTCTTCATAGTATAACTTTAAAATGTAACATGCACTTTCCATTTTATCCTCTAAACAAAGCATCAGGAAACACAGATAAGAGCTCTTTTATTTGCTACTGTGTGTTGGGGGTCTTATAGATCTGTAGCAATACGTGATTCTTGATTGATTGAGATCTATTGATATATGCTATCTTTGAGTTGGATGGTTTCCTTAATAACAATAAAAGGTTGGTGTGAATTAAAATATTATTCTTGCCTGATATCCTGCAGATTGCAGTTGATCATGCTTCACCATTGGATGAGACACCAGGACTAGGAGTCTGTGGTAGTTTTCAGCCATCTTTAATGTTTGTACTTCATCTTTAAGTGGTGTTGGAGGGCCTCCCCCATGGCCATCTTATACTATGATTGACAACTATGGTAAATCTCCTCTATATGCAGCTCCTTATGGATTGGGGAAAAAGATTTTCATTGGTCGCATTCCACTTGAAGCAACAACTGAAGACTTGAGACTGTATTTTAGCCAGTATGGGCACATTTTAGATGTATACATTCCAAAGGTTTGTGCAATTTAGAGTTCTAAGTCTTGTTGTCAATGATCTATTTTTCCCTCAGCAGTTGAGGTGCTTTTCCTTCCAGTAAATATATCTGTTGGTTTATTTGTATGATATGCAGGATGCAAAGAAAATATCCCATAGAGGATTTGGCTTTGTCACCTTTGCAGAAGAATCTACAGCTGAGCACGTTGCTCAAAAGACACATGAGATTCTTGGGCATCGGGTAAACTAAGTGCCTTTTATATGAGAGTTTATAAGTGCCTTTTATATGTTAGTTACATTTTCGTTTTCTTTTGCATCAGGAGTTTTGTACATGTAATTTGGTCTGCTTGATTTGGCCTTCAAGAAACTAGTTCTTAATTTCTTTCCAAGTACTTTAGTAATTTGCACTGTAATATTCCCTCTAGTTAAATTTTGCCAAGGCTGTCTCACAATTTTGCAATTTTGGGTGTTGAACAAATTTTGTGCACAAAAATTAAGAAAATTGGGTAAGAGTCAATTAATTTAATTTTGTGTGAAAGAGGAGGCTCCAAACATTAGACAAAGGGAAAATCAATTGCATAGTGGACTGTGGGGACCATCCCAAGAAGAAATTTGCACTCCTTGAGGGAAGTCGAATTGGAGGGAAGGAGAGAGGAAGGGAAGTCAAATTGTGGAGCCCACAAGGAGAGAAGGGAAACAACAATTATAAATAGGAGAAGAGGCCTCCATTTTGGAACTTTTGTCATTTTACACATCAGAACCATAGTTTGCTTGTGCTACTCAGCGAAGTCAACTCGTGCTGCTTAGCACAAGAAATTTCCGGGCGGGAATCTCACCTCTACCTTCAGTGGACTTCGAGTGCCACTCTATGAGAGCATCTATCTCATATTTGCAGAGCTGTTCCGGAGACATTGCAGGAGTAATCAGCCAATTCAGGGAGCAGACTGGGCGCAGAAGGGAACTTGCACTCTTTGGGGAAACCAGCTCCAAAGCATATCTAGTTCCGGGAATTATAGAACAATTTCCCTTGATTATTTGATGGTGATTTGTGAACAATTGCAGGTCTAATCCATGGGGAAATTCCAGAATGATTTCTGAGGCTTTTTGGGCTAGCGCAGGGCTTTTTCCGGGTTTGTGTAGGGAATCAAGGGCAAGGAGGAATTGAGGTGAGGAAGAGCTGGAGGAATAAGGGAGATTGAGGAGGAAATTTGCAGGAGAAGTTGTAGGGGTTTGGAGGGGAATTTCAGTAGTATAAAACAACTCATTCTCAGCAGTGCGTACATGAGGGCTCATTGGGCAATTCACACTTTTTGTTGGTTTCCCGGAGAGTTGGATTGGAGAAAAACCCTTTTTGGTTTTTATTGATATGAGGGAGGAAGTCCTACAACAGAAGTTTCAAAATTTTGTGACCATTCTGGAGGTCTGAAATCCCATCTTTCATCCAACAGCAAGTTGCAACAACAGTAAATTCTGGGTCAACACAGGTCATGGTTGGGAGCTTAAGCAGCACTTGGGCATCATGATTTCCACCTGGGTATGGATTTGCTTGCTGTAGTAAGCCCAGGTTTATCTACCCATGTCTTTTGTACTCCATTTCCATGAGATTAATAAAATGGCTCAACATTTGGTGCAGTTTCTGGTGTAGCTAATCATTTTGCTTGTGTGTGTTAATTTTTTGGTTGCATGTTCATTGTTGCCTCTGTTATCACTTAATATTTCCTCTAGGAATATTACAGTGGTATCAGAGTTATGATCTGGCCAACTGTCAGAGACTTTTCTTATGACCCCAGGAGATAAGGAGAATATAACGTATCAGAGGTACATGTACAAGAGTAAAGAGAGGCAATTGGAAATTACCCCAGATTCAGAGGTCCCTGAGGAGGAGACAGTCGAGATGACAGGCAAAGATGACACCACTATGCAGGGCATCCTAAGGGCGTTGAATGAGATTGTGAGGGGGTAGAAGGAGGTGACGGATGAAATGAGACAGCAGTGCATCCGAGATAGCCATAGGGAGTTCATGGGAGGAGAGAGCTCAGCTGCATCCCACCACACTGAGAACACTAACAATCCTAGCCACCCTCTCACTTATAATGGACCACCTAGATCTACCGTGGCAACATTCTTGACTACAGAGATTGGAGAGCAACCAGAGGCCGATGAGATGCCTATGGGGGACTATTTTCGTGAGTGGCAATCAATGGGGGAAGAGTTTCGAGTGGCTTTGACCTTTAAGGGCTACTGCCAACTCAAGCACAACAATAAGGGCAAGGGAACCAGTAGCTCCTCTTCGTAGAGATTAGATTTACAATGCTCAGTTGGGAGGTTTTACCTTCCCACTTTTGATGGCTCTTCCAAATGCACCACTAGAGCTTGGGTTGAAAAACTCAATACTTATTTCCATCTTAAATAGATAGGCGGAAGCCATTAAAATGGCTACTCTACACTTGGAGGGGAAAGCCCATGATTGGTGGTTCCATGGGCTATCCATATTGTGACATGCCAGTGTGACCTCTTATGAGGATTTTACTAGAGGGTGGTAGAGCGCTTTGATAGGAGAGACCCTGAGGTGCAATTCAGAGAGCTGACTCAACTCAAGTAGATGGGGCACCTGAAGCATTACATCTCAGAGTTCTTGATGGTATTCGTGATGATACTAGGTTTGTCAGAGGCTAGGAGGGCTTTCCTATTTGTGGAGGGCCTAGTTGAGCCTTTGCATGGGTTAGTAAGGTCAAACAAACCTACTTTGCTTCAAGATGCAGTGAGCAGGACTCGAGATTTGGAGGATGCAATTCCCAAGGCTAGGGCACCGGTACCTACTAGACCTTCTTTTTCAGCAGAGGGGTAGAGTTACCAGGCCCCCGCCATAGAGGGAGATGTCAAGGCGTGGGCAGTTGGATGATGAGACTATGAGAGACCTTAGGTGGAGGAAGTTGTGCTTCACGTGCCAGGAGCCATGGGCGTTGGGGCATAGATGCACCAAAGTCAAGGCCCACTATATAGAGGTTTTCTCAGATGTTGAGCCAAAGGATGATGTTGAGCAAGAGGCGGATGGAGGTGACGGTGAGCACCAGGCTATTGAAGGAGGAGGCCCTTTCCTGCCCACAGGAGGAGTTATTGCTTCGCTTCGAGGAGTGTTGAAGTACTTGACATTGAGGATCAGAGACACAGTTTTGTTGATGCCCAGATGGTGGAGCAGAGAGGGATACACACAGAGACCTTTGAGAGGTTCTCAGTTTTAGTACTATGGGACAGGACCATGTAGTGCACCAAATATGTCCCTAGTATGACGTGATGATGGGGAACTGCTCTACGACTAATCATTTCTTTGTAGTTGATGTTCCCGACACCAATGTAGTGATGGGTGTTCAATGGCTTTATTCTCTTGGGCGTGTCACCACATATTGGAAGAGGTTGGAGATGGAGTTCACTGGACCAGAAGGGAAGTTGGTTGTATTAAGGGGCATGCATTTGTACCCACAATATATAGTGTTAGCACATCGGATGGAAGTCGATCTACGACATGGGGATATAGAGTGGATTATGGAGCTCAGGATCTTAAATGTAGGGACTCAGCAACGACCACCTCACCCCGACATTCAGGCAATACTGGAAAGGTATCCAACAGTCTTTGGGGATATTCCAACAGGCCATCAACTAGACAAGGGATTCGAGCACACGATTGAGTTAGAGGGTGTGAATGTAGTTATCACTACACCATACCTACCTCAAGGCTTACAGGGATGAGATAGAGCAAGCCATATGGAAGTTGTCAGCATTAGGACATATCAGGCCCATTTCTAGTCCTTCTGCTTCATCCGTGGTGTTGGTGAAGAAAAACGATAGGACCCTCCGTATGTGTATTGATTATAGAGCTTTGAACAAAAGGACCCTGAAGAATAGATATCCTATCCCACGCATTGACGAGTTGATGGATGAGCTCACGGGGGCAAAGTACTTCACCAAGATAGATCTGCGTTTGGGGTACCATCAGATTTGGGTGAGAGAGCAGGATATCCCGAAGACGACATTTAGGTGTCACTATGGACACTTCGAGTTTTTGGTGATGTCCTTTGGGCTAACCAACGCTCTAGCTACCTTTCAGTCTTGCTTGAACCACGTGTTTCACACGCAACTACACAGATATGTGTTGGTCTTCTTTGACGACATCTTGATTTATAGCAGGACTTGGGAGGAGCACTTGCAACATGTAGAGGAGGTGTTGCACATTCTAGAGGAGCAACAATTGTATGCCAAGATGTCCAAATGTGAGTTTGGACTAACAGAGATGTGTATCTTGGTCACATGATTAGAGAGGATGGAGTGCGGGTTCACCAGGAGAAGATCAGGGCCATTTTAGATTGGCCTACACCCAGGAATGTGACGGAGTTGAGGGGATTCGTCAACATATGCACTTATTATAAGAGGTTCATCAGAGGATTTTCCTAGCTAGCGGCTCCCCTCACAGGCTTAACCTAGAAGGGGGTGTTTGTATGGACAGATATGGTGCAGGAGGCTTTTAAGCACCTCAAGGTGGTGATGAGCAGTTGTCCTATGTTGGCTTTTCCTGACTTCACACAGCCCTTTGTCTTGGAGTGTGATGCATCTGGAGAGGGCCTTGGAGAAGTTTTGATGCATAGGGGACACCTGATCGAATTCGAGAGCCGGAAACTACGGGTACATGAGAGGTTGTATTCCATAAATGAAAAGGAGATGCTAGCCATTATGCATGCACTAGCCAAGTTCCGACAGTACTTGGTGGGCAACAGGTTTAAGGTGAACACTGACCACAACAGTCTCAGATTTTTTTAGGAGCAGAGAGAGCTGAATGAGTGGAAGCAGAAGAGTGTCAGCAAGATCCAAGCATACGATTTTGACATAGTGTATATTAAGGGAAAACAAAACATGGTTGTTGATGCATTATCTAGGAGGCCCTCTACACTTTCCCTCATGAGCATTGTTGATCCGAATTGGATCATAATATTGTTTGTCATCCATCTCGATGCAATTGGAATGGAAAATGTGGAGGAATCAGCTCATGAGACCGTTTTTACTGGCGGGACCCAGTTTGGCAAAACGGAGTCCAAAACCTTTTAGGAGTGTTTTGAGGCATCAAACGACATTTTCTGGGGTTAAAATTTTGTCGCTTAAGCGCCACACCATTTCATGTTGTTCTACACACAAAGATCTTTCGAATGGCGCAAGAAGCATGTCAATCGGAGTCTGTATGCAAAAAATTATGCCACTCAGAAGTTGACCTTCCTGTTTTCACACCTATAGTTCAAGAGGATGCCACGTCAGCCCACATTATTCATGGAAAAGGGGCTAGCCACGTGTTTGTGATGTAAAAGACTCTAGAAGAGTCTATATTGTAATTCTAGTTAAGAGTTGATGTAGTCAAAATTAACCACTAGTAGGCTATCGAGTTGTGTTATAACCAGGCCACTGGGAGGAAGAGGCATTCCATTCTTTTGAGAGCATTTTGTTCCATAGCTGAGCAAAGATAGCCAAGAGAGATAGGAGGTAGAGCACAAAGAGAGGATTTGTGCACTGTAGCAGCCCACAGGCCACAGGCATTACTTCTTTGTACCTGTAGCCATATTTCTAGACAGAGAAAGAGCGAAGCGGCCTCACCTTCCAACTGGGTTTTATCCCGAAAGGGTTTCCCAAAGAACATATCTTGTGTCTTATGTGTGTGTGAGCTTATTTTCTTGTTCTCTACTTTTCTGCATAATTTCCATTTGCAAGCATGCACTAATTACAATTAAATCTACAGATCTTAAATTTTAATAAAACTGTATTAGTGTAGAATCTTATATTTTTAATATAATAGTATCAGATCTATTGTGACGAACTGTCTAGTGGAATATCCACAGTAGTTTACGGATCGTTTGGTATTAGAGTAGGTTTCTTTGGGTATTTTGTGGAGATTGCAAGGATCTAGATCGGTGGGGCCGAAAAATTGTAAACGAACCTAATCATGATCAAGGAATCTGTAAACGAACTTCGTGATCCTGCAGAGGTGAGGTTTACATGGTTGGAACAACAAGTCACAGATATCAACCACAATGTAAGCCTCCTCATGGCGGCCTTGAATAGCAAGCTGGGGATATTTGGAGAAGATGGGGGTTCGAATGCAGAGGACAAATTAGAACAGGGATCAGAAGATCGGGGAGAAATGGAGAACTAATCAAAGAAAGGACCCGAAAAAGATCAACCCAGTTCGAGTGTCGTGAACCAATCACAGTCCCTATTTAAAATGGAAGCAAAAGTTGATATCAAGTCGTACCACAACGAGATCGACGCTTTGAAGCTGAACCATTGGTTGCAGCAACTGGAAGTTTATTTCAATGTCCATTAGATCAAGGAAGGGCAAAAGATCTCATTCGTGTGCCTGAAATTAGAGGGCCATGCACTGACTTGGTGGGAGAGACGCGAAAACCCTAAGGTTGAAGGGAGAACCTCTAGTGACTAAGTGGGAGGATTTCAAAACCCTCATTAAGTCACTGTTTTATCCCATTGGGTACGTGGAGGACCAGTGGATCCGGTGGCATTCCTTCAGGCAAAAGTCGGGCCAAAGCGTGCAGGAATACACCATGGAATTTAGAAAGATGGCTATAATGTTGGGTATCTCTCCAAAGAACCCCAGAGAGAAGGTGGAGGAAAATTTTTCTCACCTCATTCTGTGAAATCTTTTGGGGACCAAACGCCTCCCAAAATGGGGAGGTGTGATCCGAATTGGATCATTATATTGTTTTTCACCCATCTCGATGCTTTTGGAGTGGAAAAAGTGGAGGAATCAACTCACATGACCCTTTTTACTGGCGGGACCCAGTTTGGAAAAACGACGTTCGAAACCTTCTAGGAGCATTTTGAGTTATCAAACGACGCTTTTGGGGGATAAAACTTTATCGTCTTAGTGTAGCACCATTTCATGTTTTTCTACATACAAAGATCTTTCTAATGGTGCAAGAAGTGCGTCAATCAGAATCTGTATGCAAAAGTTATGGCACTCAGAAGTTGACATTCCTATCTTCACACCTATAGTTCGGGAGGATGCTCCGTCAGCCCACATTATTCATGGAAAAGGGGCTAGCCACATGTTTGTGATGTAAAATACTCTAGAAGATTCTATATTGTAACTCTAGTTAAGAGTTGATGTAGTCAAAATTAACCACTAGTAGGCTATCAGGCTATGTTATAATTGGGCCACTAGGAGGAAGAGGCATTCCATTCTTTCAAGAGCATTTTGATCAATAGATGAGCAAAGATATGTTGATTTGGGGTAGCATCGGATGGGCTCTAGCCACGAAATTTGGTGGAGAGGTTGGGGCACATGAGATCTCCAATACTTAGAAAGGGTTTGGGCAGATTCTAAACAGATCAGGAGATATTAAAATAATTAATATTTTTAATGGAGTCCCTAAGTCTAAACTTAGGGAAAATAAAATATTAATGTGTATTAATATGAATTTGTGTTAGAATGGTCCAAAAGACATGGATCAAGCCAGATCTAATCTCAGTCGTTGATTAGGCACTTAATCTCGGCCGTTGAGATGTCAACAAGAAAAGTATAAGAGGAGGCTTGAGGGTCACTTGGAGAGCACACCAGATGATTAGTCATTCTATTCTCTAGAGCGGGGTTTGCCAAGAGAGATAGAATCAGTGATCGGGAGAGCAGCTGAGGGGCATTGAGTATAGAGGAACAGAGAAGGCAGAGATTGTGCCAGGAGAGCAGCGCAACAACCAAAGGGTGACACAGAGCCTACAAGGGCTCATGCAGGGCCATGCAGAGGCAACCAAGTGTTGCGCAGAGCACTAGACGGGCCAACGTAGATGACGCTGAGGCTCCTAGAGCTAACGCAGGGCCTCTTGGGGCTGACGCAAGGCCAGCGTGAGACAAAGAGGGGCTGACGCAATCCAGATTGGGTAGACGCTAGGGTTGCAGGAGCAGTTTTGTGCTGAGGAGTTGCCGGAAGGGTTTTCCGGGGTTTCAGCCAAGAGATTTCTCTCAAACTGTGAGATATAGCTGCTAAGGAAATTCTCTGTTGGGTAGGCTAATTACGACACCCAAATTGTACTCTGATATTGCTTAATAAGAAAACCCTCAGATAGCTACATCGGTTTTCTCGCATTGGGTTTTTCCGAGGACATTGGTCCAAAAATAATGGTGTCATGTGGTGTGTTTGTTCTTGTTTCTTTTAGTTGCTGATCTGTAATATGTTGAGCATGCACTGGTGTTTATTTTCAGTATTTACTTTGTAAATAACTTGTTAAAGAAAAATAACAAGTAGGTAGGAATAAATCAGGAAAAGTGCATGAAGGGTTTCTAAACTAAGTAAACTTAGAAACTTCAACATGGTATCAGAGCCGGATTGCAGATCATAGGAGGACTAAAAGACATCATCCGAGCGAAGCAATAGTAGCAGAAAACAATTGTCCTGAGGTGACAGAAGCTGTTTCTAGCAGCGCAGAAGCCAAGAAGTGTGATGCAGAGCCAGCCAGAGCCACACAAAAGAAGCCGGGAACTGGGCAGAGCCTCCAAGAGGCCAGCGTTGCTGACGCAGAGGGCCAGAAGGCTGACGCAGACCCATCTGGGGTGACGCAAAGCCAGCGTGAGGCAGAGGGGCTGACGCAGTTCATAGAGAGGCAGTTGCTGGAGTTTAGAAGGCTGCATAAATATTGCAGAGTGGAGTTGATGAGGTACTATAGTCAGAACAGTACCTGATAGAGCAGGGCCAGAGGAGTTGTTACCGAGGGTTTCTAGCTGAGGAACCTGGATCAGCAATGCAGTTGCACAAGATGATCAGAGTAGGGGGCATCTCGAAAAGCGACAGAAGGATTTCCAGGAGGGAAATCAGGACTCAGAGGGAGTCCAGAAGAGAACTTCTAGACGGGAAGTAGCGAACAGATAACTTCCAGGAGGGAAGTAGAGGAGCGTCATGGCACTACATGGGGTAAGAGACCACGATAGATTGGACAGAGCATCGAACTTCACAGTCTGGAAGGCCAGAATCTTATCAGTGCTTGACAGGAATCGTGTCAAGAACTTCGCCTTGAAGGTTATAGTTATCCCAGTCGACGACAATGATAACGACAAGTACGAAGAGGCGATGGTGAGGGCCAAGTGCATTATCCTTGACGAGGTCAAGGATCATGTGGTACCACATATAGCCAAGAAGGAAACGGCAGTTGAGATGTGGGAGGCTCTCAAGAACCTATACCAGCATACTTTTGTGTAGAGAAGAATGTTGCTCGAGAACCAGATGAGGTCGTTTCAGATGAAGAAGGGTCAATCGATTGACACCTTCCTTGGAGGACTGAATGAGATCCGAGACCAGTTGACTGCTATAGGAGCGACACTGGATCAAGAGCTTATGGTGAGGACAACTCTGAATGTTGTCTCAGAAGATTGGGAAGTGATTGTCCAAAGTATCCTAGGCAGAGGGACTATCCCACCTTGGGACGAGATGTGGGCAGCTCTTCGCCAGGAAGAGATCAGATGGCAGTCGAAGACTAGCAACAGCAAAGAGATCAAGGTCAAGCAAGAGGAGGAGGATGTGGCCCTAGCATCTAAGGGAAAGAAGGAGAAGCGGAAGAAGAAAGATCTCTCCAAGATCAAGTGCTTCCACTGTGGGGAGATGCGTCATTATGCGACCTAGTGCCCAAGGAAGAAGAGTAAGGGAGAGTCTTTCAAGACTAAGGCAATGCCTACACGGGCAGAGAAGGAAGTTTTGACAGACAATGACTGTGCCATGAGTGCACACATGCCACTTGAGCGAAAGTGGGGAGACATCGAGTTGTAATTAGATAGACTACAGGCGATGAGGGGCAGGATCCTCGAGGTACCCAGCCTCTTGGATTAGATCTTGCTACGGGAGCCCTGTCGAGGAGTAGCAAGACTGGCTGAGTGGGTAGAGATGGATGCAGATGGAGCGGCAGAGAGAGCTACAGTGCAGCAGTCCCAAGACAACGCAGAGCTAGCAGGCTGTGGTAGTGAGAGAGGCACGGGAGTGTTGCACCAGTGCAGGAAGGCCCAAAGAGGTGTGCAATTGTGCGAGATGCAGGGAGTTGTTGAAGTAGCGCAGAGGTCAGAGAGGGAGCACTTGTTAGCAACAGAGGGAGCTTCAACATCAGTGGTTGTCTCTAGCCCAACAGGGAGGTTAGTTGGGAGATCAGTTACTTACTTCTCAGTAACTGAGTTGCAGTGCGGCAGTGGGCAACACGGTGCAACATGATGAGAGGAGGTGCAGTGCTAGGAGAAATGACCAGCAGCAGCACAGATGCAGAGGGAGTTGTTGTACAACGGCAGTGGCAGAACCATGGGCAGCAGTACAGGATGCAGCAGTGCAGAGGATGTTGGGTAGGAAGGCCTAACATCAGCACAGGTACCAATGTCGGATGATCAGAGTAATACTTAGTGAGGAGTATTGCTAGAGCACAATCCTCGCTAAGAGGGAGTGTTGATTTGAGGTAGCATCTGATGTGCTCTAGCCATGAAATTTGGTGGAGAGGTTGGGGCACATGAAATCTCCAATACCCAGAAAGGGTTTGGGCAGATTCTAAACAGATCAAGGGATATTAAAATAATTAATATTTTTAATGGAGTCCCTAAGTCTAAACTTAGGGAAAATAAAATATTAATGTGTATTAATACGAATCTGTGTTAGAATGGTCCAAAAGACATGGATCAAGCCAGATCTAATCTTAGCCGTTGGTTAGGGACTTAATTTCGGCCGTTGAGATGTCAACATGAAAAGTATAAGAGGAGGCTTGAGGGTCACTTGGATTGCACACCAGATGATCAGTCATTCTATTCTCTAGAGCGGGATTTGCTAAGAGAGATAGAATTAGTGATCGGGAGAGCAGCTGAGGGGCATTGAGTACAGAGGAACAGAGAAAGCAGAGATTGTGCCGAGAGAGCAGCGCAACAGCCAAGGAGGGTGATGCAGAGCCTACAAGGGTTCATGCAGGGCCATGCAGAGGCAGCCAAGTGCTGCGTAGAGCACCAGAGGGGCTAGCGTAGCTGATGCAGAGGTTCCCAGAGCTGACGCAGGGCTTCCTAGGGCTGACACAAGCCAAGAAAAGCTGACATAGGGCCAGTGTGAGACAGAGAGGGGTTGACGCAGTCCAGATTGGGCATATGCTGGGGTTGCATGAGCAATTTTGTGCTGAGGAGCTACCAGAAGGGTTTTTCGGGGTTTCAGCCAGGAGATTTCTCTCAAACTGTGAGTTATAGCTGCTAAGGAAATTCTCTGTTGGGTAGGCCAGTTATAGCACCTAGATTGTACTCTGATATTGCTTAATAAGAATACCCTCAGATAGCTGCATCGTTTTTCCCGCATTGGGTTTTTCCGGGGACATTGGTCAAGAAATAATGGTGTCATGTGGTGTGTTTGTTCTTGTTTCTTTTATTTGTTGATCTGTAATATGTTGAGCATGCACTGGTGTTTATTTTCAGTATTTACTTTGTAAATAACTTGTTAAAGAAAAATAACAAGTAGGTAGGAATAAATCAGGAAAAGTGCATGAAGGGTTTCTAAACTAAGTAAACTTAGAAACTTCAACAAGATAGATGGGAGAGATTGGAGGTAGAGCACATAGAGAGGATCTGTGCACTGTAGCAGCCCACGAGCCACAAACATTACTTCTTTGTACCTGCAACCATATTTCCAAACAGAGAAAGAGAGCAAAGTGGCCTCACCTTCTAGTTGGGTTTTCTCTCGAAAGGGTTTCCCAAAGAGCATATCTTGTGTCTTGTGTGTGTGTGAGTTTATTTTGTCGTTCTCTACATTTCTGCATAATTTCCATTCGCATGCATGCACTAATTACAGTGAAATCTACAGATCTTAAAGTTTAATAAAAATGTATTAGTGTAGAATCTCATATTTTTAATATAATATTATCAGATCTCTTGTGACGAATTGTCCATTGGAATATCCACAACAGTTTATGGATCAATTGCTCAAGATTGGAGGGCGCAACTACTAGTTGAGTACTCAAAGAACCAACACGCACGTGAGGTCTTGGATGGCACAACAGGAGATAATAAATACAGGGTGATGAACTATGTGATCTACTACAAAGACAAGATTTATTCGGTACTGGGCTCCCAATTGTGGAAGAAGATCATGCAGGCTGCACATGATTCTCTACTAGCAGGACATCAGAGGTTTCTTAAGACATACTGAACCATCAGGGAGTGCTTCACCTGGAAGGGCCTGAAGGAGGATGTTTTGAGGCATTTTGGGAGTGTGACACTTGTCAGAGGAACAAGGGGGAGCAGACACACCTAGCCGGCTTATTACAACCCTTCCCTATTCCTGAGAGGAAATGGGAGAGCGTGTCTATGGACTTCATTACAGGGTTGTCGGGAATTCAGGGGTGAGATTGCATTTATGTGGTGGCTAACAACTTAACTAAGTTTGCCCATTTCTTTGCGATACCAGCTTGGTCTTCAACTTCATAGATGGCCGAGTTGTTTTTCAAAGAGGTGTTCAACCTACATGGTCTTCCCAAGATGATAGTCAGCGACAAAGATAGCAGGTTCATGGGTGGATTTTGATAGGAGCTATTTCATTTGGTGGGGACTAAACTCACACGTAGTACTGGCTACCATCCACGGACAGATGGCCAGACTAAGATCGTGAATTAGTGGTTGGAGCGATTCCTGCGCAATTACTTGAACGGGAAACAACGTGCATGGGTGAAGTGGCTACATCTGGGAGAGTACTACTACAACACCGCCTACAACATGTCTATAAGTATGTCTCTGTTTCGTGCTTTGTATGGTTACGATGCACTGACTTTCGCTGATATGGTTTTTAGAGACAGTAGGGCCGCAGGGGCCAAAGATTGGATATAGGAGAGCTAAGATATCCTTAGGGCTGTTAAGGATAACCTACAAACATCCCAGAACCAACAAAAGATACATGCAAATAGGGGAGTCCACTCTTAAGCGGAAGGGAGTAGAAAAGCTTAAGTTGCGCTTTTATGTGCCTTACAAGGTGACCAGGAAAGTTGCGGAGGTGGCATATGAGCTAAAGTTCCCACCTAGGAGCAAGTTACACAACATATTCCATGTCTCTTGCCCGAAAAATGCTTTGGGATAGCAGGTTATAGTAGCCATAGAGTTACCACTGGTGGACGATGAAGGGCACCTGATTCTAGTTCCAGAGGCTATCTTGGAGGTGAGAGAGAGGAAACTCCGGAGTAGGGTCATTAAGGAGATTATTGTTTGATGGATGGATTTGCTAGAGGAGGATGCTACATGGGAGGGAGATAAAATATTACAACACCATAGGCCCTCCTCCCCTCCCACAATTCACCATTTTCATATTGAGAGAGCAAGAGAGGGATTTTGGAATTAGAGCTTGAGTTGAGGAGGAAGATTGAGAGGGTTGCTTGGGAGCTTGAGGAGCTTGCAAGGGAGATTGGAGCTTGGGATTGAAGGCCAAAGAGGTAGGATCTAGACTCTAATCTAGCATTTGTGTTTTTTATATGTTCATTATTAAATGAAAATGTTCTCTTCTCTCTTTCCCATTCCCATTCCTCCATTTTATTGCAGGTAAGAAACTATAACTCCACCAAAGTTCAAAGTTCAAACATCATGGCTAGATGGCTTGGCATTCTCTTGATGGTGGTTCCTTTTTTTGTTATGGTGGTGTTGAGTAGGAGTGATGAAGAGGATGAAGAAGTGGGTAGTGGTGGATTTTTAAACCTTGGAGAGGAGTACCTTGGTGAGGAAGAGGAGGATAGTGAGAGTGGAGATGATGAGGACACAAAAACCAAACCAGACCAAACCCCATTGTGGAAATATGTTTTTAGGCCTGCAGGAGGGAAAGGGGGTGGAACCACTAAATTTACATGTCTCCATTACAAAAGCACTTACACAAGTTCATACACGCATGCTAGAAAACATATGTGTGGGAAAATGCCATGGGATGGAAATAAACAAATAGGAATCAAAACCTGTGGAAGTGTGTCACAACATCAAAGAGCCAGATACATAAGGGAAGATGAGGAAGTCCAATACAAATCTAAAAGATCAAAGGGTGACTTTAAACATGACACCACTAGCCCACAATCACATACACTAAGAACTCTATCAGCGTCCTTCCATGGCAGTGGATATGGAGGCATAGGAACAAACATCCCTTTAAGGCGTAGAACCATATCAAATTTCCTTGATGAAGGGTGTAGGAATGATGTGGATTCAAAAATTTACTAGTTTCTCTACGCATGTGGGATACCATTCAATGTTCTTCGCTCACCTTATTGGCATGAAATGGTTTCTGCCACCAATGATGCCCCCAAAGGATACAAGAGCCCTGGGTATGACAAGGCTAGAACCATGGGACTTGATCATGAAAAGGCAAAAATAGCACATGCTTTGGGTAAAATGACAAATTCTTGGAATGACCATGGGGTATCTATTGTATCTTATCGATGGAAAAATGTAAAAGGCAAGCCATTGATAAGTGTTCTTGTTGTGTCCACTAGTGGTGCAGTCTTCCTTTTAGCATATGATTACTCAGAAAACTTCAATACCGCCATCAACATTGCAAAACCATTAGTTCAAACAATTGAAAGTATTGGGCCATACAATGTCATCCATGTCATTACTGATAATGCTTCTAATTGTAAGGTAGCGAGAGCAATTATTGAGGATAAATACCTCAGCATATATTGGTTTGGGTGTTTGGTTCACACAATGAAACTTTTGATGCATGATATTATTAAGAGCAAACACCCTCAATACAAATGGATTGCTGATTTGTACAAGAGAGGCAAGAGAATGATAAATTTATTACCAATCATAGCAATACCCATGGGCTTTTTCGTAGTCACTCAAGTTTGGAGCTATTGAAGATTGCAAAGACTAGATTTTCTAGCTATTACCTCACCTTCAAGTGCCTTTTGAAGGTAAGAGAGTCATTATCTAGTATGGTATCAAGTCAACTTTGACAAGTATTAAAGGATAGAGCTCCAACTGCGGTTGATAGGCAAGGTTTTGAAGAGATGGAGGACATCGCTCTTGATGGTCTATTTTGGGCACATGTGCTAGAAGTTTTGTAATACACCAAGCCCATTTTTAACATGAATCATTTTGTAGATGCAAACACACTAGTGATTTGGGAGGTGTATGAGCAGATGGATAACATGTTGGGGCAAATAAAAGATATTGTTTAGGAAAAAGATCCCAACTTGTATGATATTATTCACAATTTTGAGTGTGGACGGTGGTATAAACTTAATGTTCCACTACATATCTTGGCATATATCCTTATGCCAAAATACTACTCCCCATCTTGGTTGGGAAAACCTGCACGTTGGGTGGGGTTAGGGCCAAACCCCATACAGATCCAGAGGTACAAAATGGGTATATGACAACATTAGACAAGCTATTCCCTGACAAGGAGGAACGTGCTAGATTGCGTCTTGAATTAGGCAGATACTTCACTAGCACTAGAGTGTTTGGTTCTTTGCATGCAATGGAAGATAGGGACAAATTTGATGCTATCACATGGTGGGACGCATATGGTGGCTAGGGACTTTTGCCAAAATTGGCAAAAAAAGTGCTTTCACAGGTTGTAAATACTTCTTCTATAGAGAGGTGTTGGAGCACCTATAGCTTCATCCATAATGTGAGAAGAAACAGACTCAATGAAAACTAGGCAGAAAGCTTGGTTTATGTGCACTACAACTTGAGGTTGTTGAGTCATTATTGTGATCAGGCTCGTGATGATACATCATATACAACTTGGGACAACAACCCAGAGGAAGATAATTTGGAGGATGGCACTCTACATCTAGAACAATTGGAAACAAAACTTTTTGAAAGATGATGATGAAGCAACAACCATGCCACCCCAATCATCTAGTAGCAGTGCTCGAGTTCCACAGTCTTTGCCTTTGGTTCCGCCACCTCCATTAGCATCTACATCCTCATGTGGAGGTCATGTGCCTTCTGGTTCTGTCGTCCGACTATGCGGGACGAGACTCCTAGTAGACCACCATGACCTTCTCAGAAATTAGACATTTCTCGTGGCAAGGGCCATAGGAAGTAGTAGATAATGGATTTACTTGTCTTTTCTACTTTCTAGTAGTTTTTATAACTGTTGACTCTTTTTCATATTTATTATGATATTTTTTGTAAACAATATCTGACAATTTAGTTTGAAGTTTGAAGTTGGCAATTATAACTCATTGGTAATGAATTATGAATATATTATATGATCCTTTGTAAAAGTTGAAAGTTCAAACATTTCATTTCATTTTAGGTATTCTTTGTTATCGTTTGGTTACTTGGTAATTGTAATGGTTACAAGTACAAGTTACAACTCTAGTTATCAATGATGATAAATGTTATATATTGAATTTTGAATGCTTGAAACTTTAAGATTGATTAATCATGAGACTCGATATGTTGTATGTTACTAACTTGTGGACATGGTTGATGGAGTTTATAACTTCTAGATGATTGATGTTATATGGTTCAATCCATGTTTTTATGCTTTTTATATCTAATTCATCATTATACATGCTTTTATTGACATATATGCATCAAAATATATATTATATAAAAATTTGCTCCCGAACAAGGAGCTTTTGAAGATGTCGCTTCTTGCTCCTGCTCCCAAGTAACCTCGATCCATACAATCCCCGCCTAAGGAATCAATTACAATCTACTGGTGAACAAATATCTGACAAAGAGCTGGTGGTGGGGACTCTTCAAGGTCTTCCTCCTATTTGGGAAACCATCATTACTATTTTGAGCAACAATAATGTCCTTCCAACATTGATGAGCTCGTTGGTAAATGCACTCAAGAAGAGGCTAGGATGATTACCAGAGGGAGAATTCAAAAGCATGAAGAAGGAGAGCCCTCTGCATTTGTTACTCAAGACAAGAAGAGGAAGACCATCTAGTTCAAGAAGGCCTCCCCCTAAATCAAAAGATTCCAAGAGAAGAGGAAGTAGAATTGAATGCTTTAACTGCCACAAGCATGGTCATTATCCTCCAGATTGCCTGGAAAAGAGAAATAATTCAAGATCCAACTACAACAATAATTGAGGATTCAACAACAACAAGTTTAACAATAGAAGAACAAGTGATGATCGAAGAAAAGGAGATGATAGAAGAAAAAGGGATGATAGAAGAAGAAGAGATACTCCAAATGACTACGATGAAGCCCATTGGCCTCAAAAGAAGTCAAGGAACTCCAAGTATGAAAGCAATGTAGCTGCTAGTCAATTTGAATATATTCTTATTCCTTCTCTTTCTAGTTCTTCTCCTCCGGATTCGTATGATAGTTGGTTAGCAGATAGTGGGGCTTCTAGTCATTTCTCTGGGTATAAGGAAGTCCTCTCTAACTTGGTTGAGAGGGAGACAACTTTGAAGATTATTGTGAAATTCTCCTTAAATTGCAACAACTGGAAATTTATTCTTCTAACTGATTAATTATGCAGTTTATTTGCTACGACAAACAACGAATAAATCACACTGCACTTCTTCACAAATAAAACACTGCGGAAAATAAAAAGGAACTGAGAAATATAGACACACACAAAAATATGACAGTTATTTTTGGACAATTATCCCCAAGAAAACCCAATGCGAGAAAACCAATGTATTAGATGAGGGTTTTATTATTATGCAGCAATGAAAATCTGAGCACAATCTATGGATTCCCAACTGACTATCCAACAACAAATATCTGACAAAAATATTAGACAAAAAATTCTCTCTCCACAAGTAATCGCGACACTGACTACCTCAGAAAACTTGGTCATCCAAACCCTTGAGTAGGCCCTTTTGTGCTGCCTCTGCACAGAGCCTCACACGTGTGGTTTATCTCAGCCTCTGATCAAGCTGTCTTGCCTGTCTTTGCTATTGGAAGTGACTCTTCGGCCCTCTGGAAGCTTAATCGACCTCCCTCGTAGCTAAATCGAACGACCTTCTGAAGCCCTTACATAGCTTCACTGTGGAATACTTTTTTCACTTGTTGTTGGCTCTCCGAAATTGGAAATCTTCCTTCGGACTCACTGTCTCGCCCCTCACTGACTCTACGTCCCTTTTGGCTTGAACTCTCCGTTGAATCACTGCAACTGGGAAGCTCGATCTCTGCCAAGGAACTTGATTTCAAGTGTATCTTGCTCCAACCCCATCGACCTCCTCCTATAATCTCTCTTTGGCTCACCAATGGCCATGATTAAATCCTCATAAGCAAATAAGATCATCTCCAAGTCGATCCATGTGAGTATCTATAGAAATATCACCTTTCTCAATTAATTCCTATTAATTACTCACTTTTCCTAAGTTAGACTTAGGAAATATTTAATTATTGGCTAATTAACTTAATTGAGCCATCTCTAGGTGATTTCTCCTGAAACGTTTTCTAGGTTTTGGAGTTCTAGTGTTTCTAAGCCTCTTTGACCAAATTCGAGACTAAAACACCTGTCCAATGCTACCCAACCATAAAAAACTAACACTCCCTCTTAACGAGGAAGGTGTTCTAGACGATCTCATAACATCCTCCCATACATGTTGTTGATGTCTGACAACTGTGACAACCTTCCATTGCCCACCAAGCCATTGCGCAACTATGATTCATATGCTACTTTGAGCTAAACCATCTTGCATTTGCGTTGTTATTGACACTGCACTGTATAACCTGTATTACTGCCAACTCTGGACTATGTTGCAACTAATCTCATGTTGTTGCTGGTGCAACTACTACAACTAAGAACAAATGTTTGAATCAACCGTGTCTCTTGAGTGGCTCTACAACTGCATCCTGAGTCTCTGATTGTTACTCGCCTTTGCATTGTCCACTGAGTAACTATTTGCGTTGCAACTGCTCAATTCCCCACAAAATTTGACTGCAACTAGTACTGCAACTGCCTCTCAAGATTTGACTGCGCCATCCTCAACATCCTCAACACTAATCCATCTACTACTGAATACTGTGGGCCCCCGTAGCAAAGGTGATGGCCTTGCTACAACAGCTAGAATTGATCTAACTAATCTTCTTGTTGCATCTGCACTAAACCCTACCCATCTTAACACGTTGAAGTATCAAGCTCCACCTCTACCTGGATCTCGTGCCCCGCATCTCCTATCGATCATTGTCCCTTCCTGGGAAACGACTTTGCTTTGCAACTCGCACTAGACAATGCGTACTTCCTCCAGCAACTGGAAGTCGATTTGTTGCCCAGATCTGCATTCTGGCTAACTCATACGACCTTCTGTAGCAATCTCGTACAATCATATTTGTAAAGCTACAAAATATGCAAAACTCAAATAATTGGAGACTGGATCTGGAAATTTTCCTTCTCCTTCCTGCTCAACCTTCTTTGTACTACTTGCACTCCCTTTTGAAATGCATAAATCTGCTCTTATTTACCTCTGTATATCCTGTCTTTGGTATTCACTCTTCCTGCTACCTTAACTGGGCAACTCACTCAACCTTCCGGAAGTCCTCCGGAATTTGGCACATGATCTGCTGCTCTTGAAGCTCACACTAGCTAACTGGTGAAACTACTACAATCTTTTGCAACTATAAATCACTTCCTCTTGAAAACTGGATCTGGAAACCCTCTATGTGTTATTTCTCTTCCACGCGGCGTTGATTTTGCTACTGCAAAACTGCTGCAAAAATAACTGTGCCCGGATATGCTCAACGAAAATACTGATATGCTCACAGGAACTGCTTCCCTGCTCCACCATTACCTGCTAGAACTGCTACTTAACAAATTGGACTCACCCTGCCACGTGCAACTAGAAAATGGAAACCTTGTCCAACAATTCACACTACATGGCCAACGTCTGCGCAAATATGGAAATCGATCTGCAAGACTCCCTCTAAATCTACACAAATTCTTCCTTCCACCTTTGAGCTTACGATTTGAGTAACTTTGCTCCAATACAATGTGAAATTCTCCTTAAATTGCAGCAATTGGAAATTTATTCTTCTAACTAATTAATTATGCAGTTTATTTGCTATTGCAAACAATGAATAAATCACACTACAATTCTTCACGAATAAAATGTTGTGGAAAATAAAAAGGAACTGAGAAATATAAACACACACACAAATAAAAATATGACAGTTATTTTTGGACAATTGTCCCCGAGAAAACCCATTGTGGGAATATTAGTGCAACAGATGAGGGTTTTATTATGATGCAACGGTGAAAATCTGAGTATAATCTATGGATGCTCGGCTGGCTATCTAATCAACAAATATTTGGAAAAAATATTAGAGAGAAAATTCTCTCTCTCCACAAGAAATCCCGACACTGGCTACCTCAGAAAGTCTGGTTGTCCAAACCCTTGCGCAGGCTCTTCTACATTGCCTCTGCGCAGAACCTCACATATGTGGCTTATCTCAGCCTCTGATCAAACCATCCTACCTATCTCTGTTGTTGGAAGTGACTCTCTGGTCCTCTAGAAAATTTTCCCAGTCTCTGGAAGCTGAATCGACCCCCCTTAGCTAAATCAAACTGCCTTCTGAAGCTACTGCGCAACTTCACTTTGGAATACTTCTGTCACTTGTTGATGCCTCTCTGAAATTGGAAATATTCCTTCGGACTTGTTGTCGCTCAAATTATACAGGCAAAATGCAACAACTATTAGGACGGGGAATGTCACTTTGATCCCCGCCCTCTCCATTCTAACTATCTTCCTACAACAGGCTATGGGGGGTAGTCCCTATGAAATGTGAAGACGAAAGACCTGTCGGCAACCGAAAAGTTTGGGAGACACAACTGAATGTCCTAGCAACTTGGTTAATTTAGCAAGTTTAGTGATTAGATTAGATTACTTTGAAAGACCAGTGCCTTAAATGGAGTCAAAATACTTGTTTTACGTGAATTATCGACCAAGCCACTAGATGAACAATTGCTGCTTTAGGATGCTTCACTATCCTATATGAAATGCGACACCTAAAATCTAAGTGAAATGCATGATCTTTTAAATTAGATGCCTATCTAGATGAATCCTTCCTCTCAACTATTTTGAAGCTAGTCTCTAGTATAGGTTGTGAGAGAGAAACCAAGGGGAACATGGCAAAGGTTATATTAACAATACCTCTCTTGGAGTTCTAACCACACAATGTCTCTGACGCTGCAAATATTGTGGCTTTGACGATTGCAAGATCACTGTGTTAACCACAAAAGAGGGTCTAGGCTTCACAAGTTGGGTGAGAAAGGTGATCCTATCTCTCTATCAACCAAGCTTATGCTTGGAGGTAAATTAATTAGTGCAAGACTAATCCTAGAATGCAAGTGCAAAATATGAGAGATTATCTTTAGGTGAAGTTGTTAAGGATCTTAAGTACTTAAAGACAAATTACAATGATATTCAATTTAGAATAGTGAAGTACTTAACAATGTACAATGACAATCTTCACCAAAAGGAAGTGCTCAAAAGAAGGTGTTTATCAAGATCACGATAAACAATTGCTCATGAAATGGCCATAAATAAGCAAATTCAATGCTCCTTTCAACAATGCTAAAATGCCGATTAGATAATGATGATTAACAACTTCTTAGATCAATAGAATATATGCCAATTAGATATAAAAGAGAGAACTTAAATTCCATTTGAACACAATTAGCAATTCTCAAGATTACTTTTATCATGATTATGATTATTGATTAAGTGATATTTAGAGTGACCCAATTTGCAAGATTATAAACTTTAGATGTGAAGTTCACTTGCAACAAGTAAATCCACAAGAAATAGCGTAACCAATTATCCAGTTATCCAATTATTTAGCAATGCGATAGCAATCATAAGTAAGAATATTCTTCAAAGACCAATGTCACAACAATGCTATCTGTCAATGAGGGAAAGAGAGCATTAATCCACAATATTATTCTTTAGAGCAACAAGCCAATCTTATCCAGCAATCACCAATTCAAGTAGCCTTTTAGAGCACTTATGCAAACAGTAATATGCTTATGCAAGAATGTAATGTATGCAAAATGCAATGGATGCAAAGAGATGGCCGCCAAGAAGATAATATTTGCAGCAGCAAGAAGAGCAACAAATTTCACTACCAAACACTTATTCAATATGTACTAGGATGCAAGGAACAAATGCCCAATGAAAAGAAATGCCTGTCAACAACTTTTGACACCAGTGCTATGTTTATATCATACCTTAGATTATTATGACAGTCCTCCAAAGAATGATAAGAAATGCCACCCCAAACAATGCCAAATATTTTTCCAATGACAAAATATGATTGCAAATATCAGACTCAAAAATTTACCCAACAATCCTCAAAATTCACTTGTATGCTATTGATTTTAACTACAAGATTACTCCTTAATGCCTTAGGTGATTAATTAATGAAATTAGGACTGTTTTAGATGTATTTAGGCCATTAATACACCGTTATCACTAATATGCTTCAGAACTCAAATGAAACAATGATGAGGCAAAGAGGGTTAGAGGGAAAACCACTAGGCCTAATGGCCTTGTAGGTGACTAGAGATTCTTCCAATGAAGGTGACCACCTGCAACCACAATGTTAGCTCCAAAAGCGCTGCAAAATAACTCATTAGAGACCATAAACCAATGCAAACCAATTCAATGACTGAATGAGGGCCAGAAGGATAGGCTAGGGCTAGAAGAAGGGCAACGAAAGCTAACAATGAGGCTAGAAAGGCCAAGGAAGTGCAATGATAGGCCAAGAAGGGCTAGAGGAGGGAAAAGGATGAGAGAAACAAGGCCTAAAATCTTGCGGCTGAGGGAAATGTTGATTTTTTGTAGCATCAGATGTGCTCTAGCCATGAAAATTGGCAGAGAGGCTAAGGCACATGAGATCTCTGAGACCCAAAAATTGTTTGGGGAAATTCCACCCGGATGGAGAGATATTAAAATAATTAATATTTTTAATGGGGTTTTTAAGTCTAAACTTAGGAAAATTAAAACATTAATGTGTATTAATATAATATGGGTGAGAAAGTTCTAAATAATGAGGATCAAGCCAGATCTAATCTTAGCCATTGATTAGGGACTTAATCTCAGTCGTTGAATCGTCAACAGGAAAAGTATAAGAGGAGGCTGAACCAGTCAGTTGGAGACACACCAAGTTGATTAGTCAATTTGATTTTCTGGGGTAGTGTTTGCTGAGAAATCGAGTTAGTGATCTGTTGCAGTGAGGGGCAATTCGCTAGAAGGCCGAGAATACATAGCAAAAAGGCAAAGAGAGTGCAGGAGAGACAATGCAGAGGCATCCTGCGCTGACGCAAAGGCAGCCAGAGCTGACGTAGAGGCTTGGAGGGCCAGTGTTGAGGACACAGGAGGCCGAGAAGCTGACGTAGAGGCTAGCAAAGTTGACGCTGGGCAAAAAGAGCTGCGTTGTGGTGTTTTCATGGGGCAGACTGAGAGCTGAGAGGCAGACGCAGAGCCATAGAGGGTGACGCAGTCCCTGGAGGGTGACACAGTTCCAGAGAGAAGCTTGGAGCAGCTTTTGCTGTCCAGCTAAGGAACAGTCGAAGTCACTGTGGGGCTCATCATCCGGTTGCTGATCAGCTGGAATATCTGTCTCCGAAGCAAGGTACTTTTGCCAAGGAAAATCTCTTAAGGGTGAACCATTTTTGGCACCCTAGTTGTATTTAGAAAATTGCATAATAATAAAACCCTCACATGTGTTGCATCGGTTTTCCCGCATTGGGTTTTTCCGAGGACGATTGTCCAAAAATAACGGTGTCCCTTGTGTTGTCTCAGTTTATTTCAGTCACTGATTTGTCTGTTTGTGAAGGCTGCAATTGTGTTTATTTCAATATTTATGCATATAAATAACTTGTTAATATAAAGAACAAGTAGGAGATAATAAACCAGATATTGCAGTAGGGATTTCTGATGTGTTAGATTCAGAATTTTCACATGGTATCAGAGGGATTGCAGATCACAGGAGGTCTGAAGACACTAGCAGAAATCTGAAAATTTGCAGCAGAAGCAGTTGTCTCAAGGGCAAAGGGTTATGCTCCCCTGAGTACATGCTGAATTTTCTGATCTGTTAAAGAGCGTTGTCCATGCTCCCCCTGATTGTAAGCAAGATCTGCAAAAAGATGTTCTACAAGAAGAACATGACTCTAAACATCATAAATGACCTTCCTATCACCGAAGATTCATACATACATCCATGTCCCAACCAAGGGGGGATATACCAAGATTGACTCATCCACCCAACCAAGTGGGGATATACCAAAAGTAAGAACATTACGTCATTCATCCCATGCATAGTGGGGAAACCAAAATAGGTCGTTACATGACCTTGATAATAAAAGATATACATGACATAGAGACAAAATATCTAATACAAGACTATGATAGTCATCAATAACTATCATCAGTAGCATTTGTCAATCATCATCCAAACCAGCAACCATGATCTCCTTCTGCACCTGTTCCACCTAAAACACAAACAGTTGTGAAATTGTACCAAGATCTTCTAAGATAATGCCAACAATGCATTATTAGAAGTATATGCTCCCCCTGAACCTGTGCCAAATGGTCTCTGTCAAACCCATATCAGACTCTTTTTATCCTGAGTCCGGCCCACTGTTTTTCTTCAAACCAACTTATACGTGATTGTATCCACAGAAACCGGCGTATGTACGCGGATGCGCTTCATGAAACTCGCATACAACCACTTTTCTCTGAAACAGATAAGTGTCAACAGCAAGATGATGCATCAACTACTCCTAGCTTCTGTCTGAGGTATTCAAATGTCTCCTTGGGCAGTGGTTTGGTGAATATATCAGCAACCTGTTCCTTGGAGGGAACATACTCCAATTTGACCTTTTGTTCAAGCACTTGTTCGCAGAGAAAATGATATTCGATAGGTATGTGCTTGGTCTTTGAATGCATGATTGGATTCTTTGAAATACTGATTGCACTTGTATTATCACAAAAAATGGAGATAGGTGGAGTACAAGTGATTTGAATGTCTTGCAATGTTTGCATCATCCAAAGGAGTTGCGTGTAGCAAGATGTAGCAGCCACATATTTTGCTTCAGTTGTAGATAATGCAATTGAAATTTGTTTCTTGCTGAACCAAGATACTAATCTGGAACCCATAAAGAATGTACCACCACTAGTGCTTTTTCTGTCACCCATGCTTCCTGCCCAATTTGCATCTGTATATGCATGAAGTGTGAGATCTGTATCTCTAAGATACCATAAGCCATAGTTTTGTGTTCCTTGAAGATATTTGAATATCCTTTTAACTGCCTTAAGGTGTGCCTCTTTTGGATTGGCCTGGAATCTTCCAACTATTCCCACTGCATGCATGATGTTTGGTCAGGTACCTGTCAGATAGAGCAGACTACCAATCATGGATCTATAGGTTGGTTGATGTACTGTTGTTGATTCATCATTTGTGCTGAGGCTGCATCCTGTTACCATAGGGGTACATATTGGTTTCGAATCTTCCATGCCATATTTCTTCAAGATCTGCTTGAGGTACTTGGTTTGTGATAGAAAGATACCGTCTTTGTTTTGTTGGACTTGTAAACCAAGAAAATATGTGAGCTCACCAAGCAAGGATTTTTCAAATTCTTTCTGCATCACCAAGGCAAAGTTTTGACTCATGGCTTCTTCGTTGCTACCAAAGATGATATCATCAACATACACAAGAAGTATTAGCAATTTATCATTGTCAATTTTTATATATAGATTGCTATTTGTTGATCCTTTTGAAAAACCTTGTTGATGGAGGTATTTGTCCAGACGATAATACCAAGCCCTTGGAACCTGTTTAAGACCATAGAGAGCCTTTCTGAGTTTGCATACAAGTTTTGGATCATTTCCAAGGATAAATCCATCTGATTGCTCAATATACACTTCTTCTTCTAAGTCTCCATTTAGAAAGGCAGATTTCACATCCATTTGATATACTTTGAACTTCTGAAAGCTAGAAAGAGCAAGGAACATTCTTATGGCTTCAAGTCTGGCGACTGGTGCAAAAGTTTCTTCAAAGTCTATACCTTCTTGTTGAGCATACCCTTTACACACAAGTCTGGCCTTGTTTCTAATAACATCTCCATTTTCATTCAGCTTGTTTTTGAATATCCATTTGGTCCCTATGACATTCTTATCATTAGGTCTAGGAACCAATTCCCAAGTGTTATTCTTTTCAATCTGCTCAAGTTCTTCATTCATGGCCTTGACCCAGCATTCATCTTTGCATGCTTCACTTATATTTCGTGGTTCGACGGAGGAGAGCAATGCTAGATAGCTTGAAGCTTCTGTAATAGTTCTTCTTGTTTGTACACCTGCCTCTTTCTACCCCAAAATTTGAGTCTCTGGATGGTTCTTCTAGATGTACCTGGATGGAGTCTTTTCTTCTACCCTTATCTATTCTTCTGGTGCCTCATAAGTTTCTTCTTTAGCATTAGTTTGATTTGATGTTGAAGGATAGTCCTTATCATCTTCAAAATCTTCGGTTTTTATCTGCTTTGGATTGTTACCTGCTTCACCAACCACCACATCAATGCTTTCAACAATTTTTCTAAGTCTTTTATTGTAACACTTATATCCTTTTCTTCGGGAAGAGTAACCAAGGAGAATGCCTTCATCTGCTCTAGGTTCAAACTTGCCAAGCTTTTCATCAATGCTTTTGATGTAACATTTGCTTCCAAAAACTTTGAAGTATTTTACAGTAGGAGTCTTACCATACCAAAGTTCATGAGGAGTTTGAGTGCTATTTACTCGGGCGTTTGTTTTGTTGAGAATAGTAATGGCAGCAAACGCAACTTCACCCCAGAAGGTTGCAGGTGTTCCAAACTCATCAAGCATAGCACGAGCCGTTTGTTGAACCGTTCTGTTCATCCTCTCTACCACTCCATTTTGCTGAGGAGTCCTTGTAGTAGAGAATTCCCTTCTTATTCCATGTTCTTTACAAAAATTGAAAAATTCATCCAAGGTAAATTCCCCTCCTCAATTAGACTTGAGGCATTTGATTTTGCGATCTGATTCATTTTCAACCAAGGCTTTGAAAGCTTTGAACTTTTCGAAAGCTTCGTCTTTATGCTTCAAAAGTCCTATCCAACACATCCTAGAAAAGTTGTCAATGAACAATATAAAGTATTCTTCTCCACGAGGTGACTTTTTCCTTGATGGACCACATAAATCAGTATGGACAAGTTCAAGTGGCTTACTAGTTGATCCTTCCTTCTCAGGGAAATGTGTTCTGGTTTGCTTACCAAACTAACATGATTTGCATATTGTATTGTCTAGAATTTTGATGTCAGGAAGATCGCGAACAACCTGATATTTGCATGCTTTCCTTATCTAAGGGAAGCTTAGATGCCCCAATATTCTATGCCATAGCTAGTGTTCATCATTTTTGCTTAGATAGCATTGTTGCTGTCCTCCCTTGAGTATGTATAAATTATTTGGAGTTCCTATGCCTTTGATCACTGTTTTTCCTGTATCAAGCTCGCGAACAATACATCCATTTGATCGAAATACTACCTCATTTCCTTGATCACACATTTGACTAACACTCAATAGATTATGCTTTAAGCCATCAACATACATAACATTTTCAGCTTTGACATTTTCTTTTAAAAGAACAGAGCCTTTACCTTTTATGAGTGCAGGGGTGTCATTTCCAAATGAGACCTTCCTTTCCTTTTCTAAGGCATTATATGACTGAAGTTTTTCTTTATCACCTGTCATATGTTTCGAGCATCCATTGTCGATGTACCACTGATTTTCCTGTCCTTCCGCATATAAGGCTATACCACATCTTTCTAGTTGCGGTTCTTTCTTTCTCCATGTTTTGGGACCCAATGAAGCTTGCTCCTTCTGAGATGTTTGCCGAAACTTACTCCTGCATTCAGAATCTTCATGACCGAAGTTGTTACAAATAGAGCATTCTATTTCATTTTCAAGAGCAGAAAAGTTATTGTAGGTCCTCTTCATGATCCCAGTCACACTTCTTTGATTTCGTGCTTCTTTAGTCATGATGGTCTTGTAAGCAACACATTGAGCAGCTTTGTGTCCAAAGTTATGACATGAGAAACATTGGCCATTAAAGAAATTCCTGTGATTATCAAATCTACCAACCAGGTGATTGTAGTTTCCATTGACATTCATTCTTGAGGCAAATTGAGAATGATTTACCTGTGGTTGGTTGTAGCTTTTGTTCATCCTTGAAGTAGATTGACCCCAATTTACCTGGTGATCTGCTTTATGCCTTTGCTAACGATTGTCAACCTGTTCACTTCTCCTTGCTGCATCAAGATAACTTTTGGAGGTGGATGGCTTCTGTGCTTGAGATGCTTCTTCAGTATATCCAAGACCTGTCTTGATTAGAGGAGAACGCTACACTTTGATAATCTCATCTAAAGTTTCAGATCCTTTAGCAAATCTAAGATTAAGAGCTTTTGTTTTCTCAATATCTTTTCTAAGTCCCACAATTTTACATTCTAACTTTTCATTGTGTTTTTCCCTTTCAGCAAGTTGGAATGTCAAAGTATTTATAGTCATACTATTTTCTTCTAAACAAATTTTAAATTTAGAAATTTCTTCATAGAGACCATCTTCATCTATAGCATCCAAAAAATCATCATCTTCAAAAGCCATCAAAAGTCTATAATCATTACCATGTTCATCTTCATCACTATTTGAAAATCCATCGTTGTCTTCATGTGTATAATAGCTCTTCTTACTTATGTTCTGTTTTCTGTTCCATTTAACTAGTTCCTTACCTTTATCAAGCTTATCTTTATGAGGACATTTGGTTGCATAGTGACAGACTCTTCCACAAGCAAAGCATTTGAAAGGTAACTTACCTCTGAATCTTCCAGAACCCCGTTGAAGGTTCTTGACAAAGTTTGATTCTTCCTCTCCTAATGTATGTCTTGATTCATTGTATTCTCATTTTCCTGAAGCTTTGAATGCAGCTTCTCTCATGTCTGATGGACCCCCTTTTCTCATTTCGAAAGCAGTTAGGATTCCGTGCAGCTATGACATGGTAATACTCTGAAGATTCTTCTTTTCTTCTATGGCAAAAACTTTTGATTCAAACTTAGAAGACAAAGATCTTAGAACCTTTTCAACTAAAGTAACTTCTTTTATCTCTTCACCCAAGTTTTTCATGCGATTAACAATCTCATCTATACGTAAGAAATAATTAGCCACACTTTCATCATTTTGCATTCTGAGAGTTTCATATTGAATTCTGAGAGATTGTAGTTTTGCACATTTTACCTGATCGTCTCCTTCATAGCTTAGAATGATCTTGTCCCATATTTCTTTGGCGATTTTGAGCTGCATAACCTTGATGAATTTTGATTGAGATAGACTCCCCAATAGAGTATTGACAGCCTTTGCATTTGTTTCATACTGCTTTTTACCAGTTGTATCTGTAGGAGTTGTTGATGGAAATGTGTATCCTCCTTCCACGATATCCCAAACTTCTGTACCAAGAGATTGAAGATAGGTTGTGGTTCTTACCTTCCAATAGACGAAGTTGCTTCCATCAAAGATTGGTGGCCTGATGGATGCCTCTTTTTTGTAGTTGCTCATGATGATAGATCTTCCTTCAAGTGATCAAGCTTCTTCTAAAGGACCTCCTCTGATTCCAATTGTTGCAAATAACACTGAGGGGGGGGGGTGAATCAGTATTAGCAATTTAATTTTCCATTGCCATAAACAAATTGATATACGCTACTTCTATTAATTAAACCTGCGTATATATGCAACTGTGTTTAGAGAAAATTGCGTCTATCTTGCAGACTTCTAATTTAGTTAGTTGATCTTAATCTGTGTATTAGAACCATAAAACAGTAATCAAGTGCAGTAAACAGTACAAGAAATCACACACATGAACACAAGATATAAGGTGGAAACCCAATGTGGGTGAAAACCACCTGCTGCAATTCGTCTCTATCTTCCTTTAATGAGAAACTTATTTTTACAATATTTCTATACTGGTGCAGCCTTATATCAATACGCAGGCTTCTACCTGCAGAAGGCTACAACCTTCTCTCGTTCTGCAGCTTCTCCTGGAAGGGAGCTACAACCCTCTTAGCTCTTGTACTATAGCTGATGTACTAGTACGTAGGTGCTGACCTACAGAAGGCTACAACCTTCTCTTTTCTTCCAAGGACAACGTTTCATAAATTTTCAGACTGGATCCATTAATAACATCAATCAAACATCAAATATATCTGTATCAACCAATCTTCTTTGCACCAACCAAAAACTGAATCAAACAATCACTTCTCTGAATGCTGTAGCCAGAATACAGTAACAGTGACTAGAAATCAATCCTGAACCCAGAACACTGCAGCAATAAACAGAAATAGCTAAAACATGTTTTATGAGACGTACACTACTTCAATATGTAGAACCTGCGTGCATACGCTGTTATATTAAGGCAAACCTGCGTATACGCCATTTTGAATTACCAAACCAACATGTATACGCGGCTTTGCTATGCTAAACCTGCGTACAGATCTATAAAAGATAATTTACCCTTTTCAACTATTTAGACATCAGTTATACCTAGATCATCAGATTTATAGATCAAATCATGCGCCAAATATAACAGATCAAAATCACACAAAGTTACTTCTCTTCAAGCCTTAAGATCTTGACCCATCAATAGAACTTACCCTTCTTCTAGCGCTCAGGTTCCTCCTTGATTTAGATCCAACTATGCACCATAACCCAATGACCAGTATTCTAGATCTTGTTCTTCATAAGATATTCAATCCTTGAGTGCTTTTGCCTAATGATCTCCTTCCCCTTTTATAGTCTTAGGCCTTACTGAATACCATTGTCCAAAACCACTTAGAACCAATACCTGGGTCCAAATATCTGGGTTCAACACTTTGAACAAGATACCATAGGTCCAAATACCAAGGACCAAAAACCAAGTTTTCCAAATTGTACGCGCTTTTATGTGCATGAAAGTGCGTGTATACGCATACGCGCCTTTTGGTCGGTGATCCCACGTGCATACGCTATTATGTTAAGTGGAACCTGCGTATATCTCTTTTTCCTTCATCCTGAGAGCCTAAACTGTGATTTGTCATCTGAGTGAGTTGCCATCAAGGACAACACCTGTGTCATAGTGCCAAACCTGTGTCATAATGCCAACACCAATCATTGGCCATCACCCTGGTTCCTTAGGCCCTAGATGAGCCTCTATCATACAGGAACCCGTGATTGTCCCAACCCCTAGAGGGTAATGAACCGCCCTACCTAAACGGGGGTAATCACTGCTATATCTTACATATCATGTTCTTGTCCTTTGAGCCCCAAGCAGTTAATTAAAGGAAATTCATAAAAGGAAAAATGTATATGAAGAAGGCTGGAAAAAAAACGCTGGGGCACCTCATGTACCACGACTGCTTCCTCCTACACATTACATACCCAGCTGTGGGCTTCCCCTTATCTAGCTACCCCTATGCCCCACTATGTAGCCCAGGATTGCCCCTCTCATTCCCTATTACATTCCACTTATTTGTCACTTGCCATCCCCATTAGAGGGATGTACCTCGGACATATTATCCCCTTTAAGGATTGAAACCACCTAATAAGGTGCTTGGCTAACCCCCTTTGGAGCTTGGAGACACTAGCACATGCCAAAGCCCACTACGGAAGGGCATGCCATTATGAAGTGCCCACATTATTATCCATGATTTGTAAGCTTTTTACCCGATTATTTTAATGACTGGTTGTACTAGAAGCCTAGGGGACGCATTGGATCTTATGCAGGATTACAGGTGGTTTCCATTTGGGTTTGGTTTCCCTATATGGGATCCTAACCCCCAGAGGTCTACATTGGCACATGTAGGGTGTGCATAGAGAGCCATGGGCCTCCACAATAGTAGACAACACTCCATAGATCTTCATGGATGCTCAGAGATTACTAGCAATCCACTTTTGGGATGATGATGATATGCTTGGTACATTATGCCCAACAGGCCCCCACAGGAGCCCCACACTCTTGATAGGTGTCCTAGGACTTGTACGATGTCATGGAAGCATTCATTCCACCACTTGGACCCTTGCAGAGGATCTCTGATTCATATGGAGACCCATGGGGTCATCTATGTGCCCTCATACCCAATGGGAGCACCACAGGTCTACTACTTGGAGAACAAGGGGCCACCCCCTTGTCCATCATATTCTGAGGAATTTATTCCTCACTATGGCACTTCAGAATATTATTGAGCCTTTATAGGGCCATACGACATGCACATATCATTATTTGGCCCCTTGTGAGGCTTGTTTTTACATTATGAGCTAGTATGGTGGGCTTGTCAACATTAGGAGTTATTATTTGCACATTATTATATCTTTAGGGGCCCACAAGCTAATTCGAACTCATTAAGAGGCTATATATTGATGGTAGATACATTCAATTGTATCATCATTTGACTTGGGATCTCTCTAATCATAGAGAATTTTCGAACTTTTTCCTTGGTGGATATTTTTGGAGATGGTTGAATTTTGATGTATGGATTTGGGCTATTTCTCTCGTCTTGGAGGTTTATTGAGCAAACGAAAAGCTGGTTGGATATACTCCATAATGTTGTAAGTAAATTTTGATGCTATTATTCTTGTTGCTGCATACTGCTAAAATTAGGGCTAGTTGTTGCATTATCGAAATGTGGAATTGAGCATGTTTTAGCTAATTTAATGTATGGGCCAATGTTATATGAATGAAATTTCCTAGAGATTTATTTATCTCGAGAAGCTTGCATCATTTGATTTGAAGTATAAATGCTTGAAGGTCACTTTTCTTTTCTTTCTTTCAACGTTGGACGAAGTTGACTTTCTGAGCCTCCTTGATCAAGAAACCAAGTTCTTACTCATCATTATCCTTGACTCCATATCCCCAAGTGAACTAGGCACTAATCCCTCAAAAAGGGTGATCATTTCAACCCTCTTTTAACCATTTTCCCCTTTTTCCCCAAGTCTAGCCCCATTAGGTCACCTAGGGCATCAATTTCCTGGGAATTGACCCAAGGAAAAAATTTGATCTCCTATAGGCTACTACGCTGGTGGGTCCCCTCCCTCTCCTCCAAATTTGAGGCAATTCTAACAATGGAATCTTCGAGAATCTCAAGTTGTAGCTCTAGGATCGAATTGTGCCTAGGCATCCCCAAGGCTAGACCTCAATAGGATCAATTCAACCTTTTGAAGAAAGTATTCTTGTTTGGTCCTTTCCCCTCACCTTTTCCAGGATAGGAACATCATTGGTTGCTACATTCCATCCCCAAACTTGGGTTGGGTCCACTTGGCCCCGTGTGGTCCCACTTCTTAATAAAGACTATTTGTCAAGGACCATTTGGGAATCCAAGTTTCCCGAGGATTATAGGGATTGAGAAACGTGTTCATAAGCCTATCCTTTCTCTCTCAACCTTCCAATCCTCACCCCTTATCCCTGGTGGACCAAGTCGCTTGCTTAAAGAGCAAGCAAGCTCCATTCTTCACTCCATCCTCGGGAAAGGGTTTTCGGGGTCTCTTCTTACCTATCCTTTGACATATACTTTACAAGTGAATCCCTACACTACCAGGATTCCTCCCATCAGTGAAAGTCTGCAAAGAGCAGGGAGACTTAGTTGCGGTGACAGTGGGCTAAGCCTCCACAGTTGCCCTTAACCTAGTAGTTGCCCTCTTAAGAACCCCTTTAGGTCCCCTGTTGGTTTGAGTGGTAACATTGTTCATGGGATTGCTCGATGGTAATAACTCATGGCTGCATGATCACGATCCTAGGAACATTTCATCTATTAAAGAGTTCGTTGAGGGCTTTCTTAGACATTTTCAAGTACACCCTGCATTAAGCATCCAAGAGGAAGCTTTCATCGAGCATCATCAAGACATTAAGAATCTAGGTAATGAGCAAGAAGATGAGTCCTCCTTGGGTCCACATGATGAAAATGATGATTTTGAGGACACATGTTGGGAAGGATGAATTTATGGAAAGTGAAATTGAGACCAACCCTACCTTTCTCAAGGATATTACTCCCGATGAATCCTTTTTTGAAAACCTTGAGAGAGATGATCCCATTAGCCCCTTGAAAGATGACATTGAAGATTATTTCCACATTGAAAAGGAGAAATGGGAAATTGTTGGTCCTCAATTTGATTGTGCTCCCATTTATGACACTGACAAGGAGGATGAGGATGAGATTGGTCTTCCCTTCCCCTCAGGCACTATTTATGATGACATACCCATTGATACCCTTGGGAAGGAGAATCTTCATTTTCCTTTGCATAAAGAGGGGCAGTTGGAAGTGATCAATTTTCCTTTTAAGAGAGACTCGATCTTTGATACTAAGGGAATTGATAAGGCTCCCACTTCTCCTGAGTATGATTCTATGTTCAAATCACTTGAGCCTTTAGATTATGACTTTGGGGAAGCGCAACTCGTTGAATGCAATATTTCTTTCTCCCTTTTTCCTATTGGTCATCATCTTGAGTCTTCGTCAAGTGATTCCCTCACCCCTGGTCATATAATGTCAAGTAGTTGTGAGCACTTTCCCTCGCTCGAGTATAGTGTCAAGGAGAAGCCCTTCATCGATTATACTTTTCCTCCTTGGACGCACCCTCAGGGTTTTGATCACTCCATAGCCTCCCCTCTCCAATGTAATCATCATGTGCAACCTACTTGTGTTTCTCCATCTTGTCGGCCTCCCTTTCCCAGTAATCATAACCCAATGAAGGCCATAAGCCATGACGTAAATAATAAGGACAATGGTGGAAGTGATATGCCAGAGGTTTCCATCCATCAAAAGTTTATGAGCTTGGTTGTTGACATCTCTATATTTTGGTTGCAAGAGAAGATCTTGCAGACTAGATTACATCCTTTTCTCACCTCTTCTCACATAATCATCCATGTGTGGGCATCATATTTTCCCACCTCCCGCCACAACATCCTCCATGTGTTTGGATTTGCATTCGCTTTGGAATTTGCTACATGAGTAGTCATACTAGCAGGTATATGTATATTGATACAATGATATGTTGGTTGCAATGGTTTTATGATTACACTTAGCATTAGCATTATCACATGCATGTTAGGTTAGCATGCATTGCATGTTAATTTTTGCATTAGAAATAACATCATATGATTTTTCTCATGGTAGATAGATGCATATCTTATTTTTAGTTGATTTTATGGCCTAACATATTAGCATGTGCGATCATGAGACGCCAAGAAAGCATGTTGCCTATGTTTTTCAATCTATTATATGTGCAGGTGACAGGTCTATGGTAACCAAGAGATTGTTGGAGTTCTCATGACTTCCCGTTCAAGTAGCTTCGCCACTTCTTTGAGAGATCACATCCCAATTGGAGCCAGATGTTATCCACCATTTTGTGGGTAATATCCCTAGGAGAAAAAAATTCTCTAAGATGGTCCTCTGTCGGCAACCAACAGCGCCTTGCAGCCACTAGCTAGCTCATTGTGCCATTTTATCCACCACCTGAACCAACCATGTGATCCCTCGCCCATCTACCATGATCATATGTTTGAAGGTGGGCCTCCCGAATCTAAAGGTATGCCTTGTCATTTCGAAATTGAGAATTGCAGTTTGCTTATCATGGACACTTCTGTGCATGGATTAATTGGGGGATTTGGCGGAAAGAATGGGCTAGGTTTGTGCTTTTGTCCCCTAGATCCCTTTTAGGAATTAACCTTGGATTCTAGTCCTATGGGATCTCTTTTACTGACCATGTGGTTCTAGGGATGGTATTTCACAGGAAAGCCTGATTTTGGTTGCATGGTCCCTCTCCCTTATCCGCTTATACTACCCTCTTTCCATTCATTATTACCCCATTCATCATTTTGCCCGCCTGAGTCCACATTCCTCCATTGGGTCCACAGTGGGTTAGCTTGCCCCTCCCCCTTGCCCACGCCTTGGATTATGGCCTGGAATGAAACTCGGAGGTTGATGCAGCTGAAAAGAAAGATAAAAGCATATATGGATACATTCAATAGGAAAATGTACCACAAAATGCAAAAGATGGTAGAGACAAATAATTTAGCACATGGGCAAGAACCAATACATGAGCCCTACCCCATCATCATGGCCATCACCCTGGTTCTTACAGGTTTTATGATCCTTCTTCATCATATAGGAACCCATGATTGTCCCAAACCCTGTTGGGCGATGAACCACCCCCCTTAAAAGGGGGAATTCACTGCTATATCTTATAAATGACGCTCTAACCCCTTGAGCCCCGAGTAGTTAATCAAAGAAAATCATACAAAGGCAAAAGGCATATAAAGAAGGGTGGAAAAATCAAGGCCAGGGCACCTCATGTACCATGATTGCTCCCTCCTACACATTATAAACCCAAGTGTGGGCTTCCCTCTTATTAGCTACTGATCCAAAATGGATCCTGAAACTCTCTAAGTCTTCATGAACTCTCTATAATTTATGCCAAAGATTAAAAATCTTGTGAAGATCAAGCTTATCAGAGGAATCCTCATGACAGTTGCTAACTGCGATCAACACGAATCAACGAGGGTTGTCGATCAAGCACGCAGAGCGGCGAACCATGGTAACACGCGCTATCGTGAATTAGCAAAGTCAACGATGGTTTGAGTCAACGGGGGAGGAATCTGATATGCGATTAGCGACAAGTCGCTAATTGCATATCGCAGGGCAAACCCCTCGAAGAAGGAGAGCCACATGCGCCCAGACCCGAAAAATCATGAAATGTAGCGGAAAGTGTTTCGGTTCCGTCCGAGGCGGGATTCCACAGAAACCGGCAGGATATCGGAAGGGCTTCGAGCGGTAAGCAGTTTAGACCGAGTCCCGCCCGATGCCACACAACGAGTGACATGCGTCCGGCGGAAGAGAGAGAAAACCGCTCACATCGGACAGGTAAACGTCAAGCAAGTTATCCGCCCAATATGTGCAATGACCATAGGATCTGGAGGGTCCAGATCAATGACAGAGATGCAACCCGATGGATGACCAGATTTGACGAAGTTATAAAGCAGATTGTGTGGGATTCTGAAGTCCGACGTGGACGATGAGTTGGTAGAGATTCGTGTTTCGCGGGCATTCTTGGAGTAAACAGAAATAACAGCCGTTTCAAACGATCGAGTGTTTCTGGTGAACCTGACACGCTCATCCATTAAAGGAATAGGTGGCCACCTCCCTATAAGGCGTTATGCAGTTAGTGTAACTGCCGAAAGAAAGGATTCGAATAGACAGAGGGAGGGAAACAGAAAGCCGAGAAGTGGAATCGAACGGTGAAAAAAGCAGATTGGCTTAAAAGCCACACACTGACCTAAAGAAGCAAGGAGGCAGCCCAGGAAGCAGTAAGCAGACTTGGAAGCAAAGAAACCAAAGCCGAGCTTACCTAAAGCAGCAAAGGCAGCAAGTGAGCCAGTTAAGACAAAAGACATAGAGAGTACTCCAGAGACTCTGTGTACTCCAGAGAGACTTGGGGAATCCAAGTACAGTCCTACTGATTGTATCTGTTGTGTGAGACTCAAATTGAGCTCACTGTAATAGGCAGAGCTTCTAGAGGTTGGAGGCAGAACCAGAGAGCTCTAATAGACTTCTACAGAGCCACGAGGCTGTTGTGAAGTTGCAGCACAGCAGGAGATCGAATGATCGAGCTGTGGCTGGTTGTCTTAGGTGTGTCGAAGACAGGAGGAGTTCCAGAGACAAATGCAAAATTATGAGGGAGTCAGAGAAGCCAGAAGCCCGAAAAACTCAAAGCACTGACTGAAGGAGTCAAGTCCAGAGAAGCCTAGACCTGTGTGCAGAACAAGGACAACCAGGGGTAAGATGGCATTCTAAGCCCGTTGGTTCAACTGTAAACCAATGGAGTTAAGTGTAGCACTTGTAAAAGAATTGAAGCCATAATCCCAGAGAGTCTAATCGAGTTGATTAGAGCTCAAGGAGACGTAGCCCAAGATATCAGGGTGAACTCCATATTATATTGTTGTCTTATGGGTTTGTTGAATTGATGCTTTATTTACTATTATTTGTGTTTCACATCAGCATAAACAAATGAACATAAGCACTCAGCAGTCAAAAACAAATACAAGCATACACCTATATTTTCAAGCATTTCTTAATTCTGCATTGGTTAATCATTAAGACTTGGGAAAATTTAAAGCTTTGGAAGTGGGAGAGGTTCTTGTAAGTTAGACAAGAAGCCTAAGAGCCCCATTTTCAGATCAGGTGGTATCAGAGCTTAAGATTGATTAACCCCACCTTCAAAGAAGGTTGTATCAGAATGCTTGATTGACAGGGCAAAGATTGCTTGTCTGAAAGGTGTTTGGACAGTCAAGGATTGATTGCCTCATTGATTGTATGCTTGGTTGCAGACTGACTATTGTTTGAGTTTGCAGAGGTGAAGGGAAAGCTATTGATAGCTCAGTCCAGGAAGGACAAGAAGGAAGAAGGGTTGAAGGCATTCTTCTATCCCAAAGGACCTCAGGGCAATCCTTGAAGCACAAAAGGTTGTTGCAAGAGGTTATTGAATAAGCTCTTTAATAATCTTGTTTGAAGTTCTTTTGTGCACTTTGAAAATGACAACTTCTACAAGTGAGTTCTCAAATTCTTCTTGCTCCCCAAGTTCCTTTAATGGAGACATGAAGCAAGACTTGTCCACCATGATGGATATGGTGAGAGAAATGTATGAGGATGGAAGGAAGAGCAGCATACTTAGAGAGCAGTTGAATTTCGTGGAGGAAGAGAAGCAGATGCTTTCTGGCAAATTGCAGGAAATGGAGAGGCAACTTCATATTGCAAATATGAACTTGAAAAGGATGCATGAGTTGGAGTCACAACTCTTTGTTGCCAAAGAAGCCTTGGCCAAGTATTAGCTTGAAGAAGAGGTAAACCATTCCTGTTTGTCTTCAAATTCTTCTAAGAATGCTTATATTGGTTCTTTTGAAAAACATACTAGAGGCATAGGTTCCAAGCTAATGTCCAAGATGGGCTTATGAAGGAAAAGGATTGGGCAAACATGCACAAGGTATTGTTGAGCCAATAATGGTTGAGGAAAGCCCTAAGTATTTGGATCTTGGCTATGGACAGTCTTATGGAGAGAGTTCCAAAGCTGCCATGAAGGCCATTGAAACAATTCCAAAAATGAGTTTTATTGCAGGTTCTCTACCTCAGAAGTGTGAGGATTGTATTCAGGAGGAATGCAATAGCTCGAAACATCATTTGCAAGATGCAGGTGTTCAAAAGCACACACTTGAACCAAAGAGTTGTGGAAACTCTGACAGCCTTGAAGAAAGTGATGGTGTTCCAAAGGGAGCCACTTCTTCATTTGCTTCACCTCCTCATGATGGCAATAAACGTGAAAGAGGCAGGTATAAATCTGGCTCTAAACACATTCCTTTTGATTTTGTAAAGCATGGAAAAAGAATTGCATGTTCCTTTTGTGGTTTGGATAACCATTATGTTTCTAGATGTTGGAAGAGGATGGCCATATATAGGAAAGTTTTGAAGGAAAAGAAGCAAGCAGCCAAAGGTCCACAGGACAAGGCAAATCATGCTGTCAAAAGGATGCACATGTGTTGCACTTATTGCCATAAGCAAGGGCATCTTGCTGAAAGGTGTTGGACTTTGAATCCAACACTGCTTCCACCAAAGCTAAAGGAGAAGGTGGAAAAAGAAAATGGCAGGAATGGAAATAAAGATTCCATGATTGATGTGTTTCAGGATGATTGACACATTGATGCTAATGTACAAACAAAGGAGGGACCTTTGAAATGGATTGGTAAGAAATGGTTAGAATTCTTATCCAATTAAGACTGCATGTCTATTGATGCATCTGTTTGCATTTCTTTGTGGAATAAATGCAAGTTGCAGTATCTTACCAAATGGTAAATGGAAAGAAGTTGAGTAGGAAACTCACTTTATTGTTGCAACAGTATGTTCATTTCAACTTCGAAAGTACAATGTACTTAAGTGAAAGTTGAAAGATGGAATGCATGCATGAGCATGAGATGCATGTGATGTTGGCTTGGGAGAAGTTAACTTGGTCTCCAAAATGGAGATAATGATGAAGTGTTTCATCTTTTGGAAAAGAGTCCTAAAAGTCTTTTTCCTACATTCTTGGCTTGAAAAGTCATTTTGTTGTAAAGGCATGTTTTATTGGCTGGTTATCTAGTCGATTATTTGTATGCAGATATAAGACATGGAAGGGTTCACAAGATGTGAAATTTGTTTCTTTGTTGAAGCAGGAGTTAGTCCATCCAGTTGTTGTCTGTATGCTTGCTGTTGTTAACAGTTGTTGGCAGCTTTTCAAACAGGTACAGATGAAAGTTTTGTGGAGCAGATGTACTTCACATTCGTTTGAGCCACCTTAGATCAAGGATCAAGGCAAAGAAGTTCAAACTACCTTCTATAGACTTCACAGCAGAAGTTCTATAAGTCAAGGAGGAAAACAGCTCTTCCCGAGACGACCAACCCATCCAAGCAAGGAAGTGGTCAAAGATTTTGGTTCAAAGGCACTATGCAAAGGCAAGTGTAGGGAGGCTGAAAGAAGAGGGTGCTGTTACTCTCATTTACTGCTCAGATCAGTATATCAGTCTTTTGGTGAACCAAAAGTGCTTTTAGTGGGAAGGTGTGATCCAAAATGGATCCTAAAACTCTCTAAGTCTTCATGAACTCTCTATAATTTATGCCAAAGATTAAAAATCTTGTGCAGATCAAGCTTATCAGAGGAATCCTCATGACAGTTGCTAACTGCGATCAGTGCGAATCAATGAGGGCCATCGATCAAGCACGCAGAGCAGTGGACCATGGTAACGCGCGTTGTCGCGAATTAACAAAGTCAACGATGGTTTGAGTCAACGAGGGAGGAATCTGATATGCAATTAGTGGTCGCTAATCACGAGCCACATGTGCTCAGACACGAAAAATCATGAAATGCAGTGGAAAATGTTTCGGTTCCATTCGAGGCGGGATTCCACAGAAACCGGCAGGATATCGAAAGGGCTTTGAGCGGTAAGCAGTTTAGACTGAGTCCCGCCCGATGCCACACAGCAAGTGACACGCGTCCGGCGGAAGAGAGAGAAAACTGCTCACATGGGACAGGTAAACATCGAGCAAGTTATCCACCCGATATGTGCGATGACCGTAGGATCTGGAGGGTCTAGATCAACGGCGGAGATGCGACCTGATGGATGACCGGATTTGACAAAGTTATAAAGCAGATTGTGCGGGATTTTGAAGTCCGACATGGATGATGAGTTGGCAGAGATTCATGTTTCGTGGGCATTCTTGGAGTAAATGGAAATAACGGCCTTTTCAAACGATCGAATTTTTCCGGTGAACCTAACACGCTCATCCGTTAAAGGAATAGGTGGCCACCTCCCTATAAGGCGTTATGCAGTTATTGTAACCGCCGAAAGAAGGGATTCGAATGGATGGAGGCAGGGAACCAGAAAGCTGAGAAGCGAAAACGAACAGTGAAAAAAGCAGATTGGCTTAAAAGCCACAAACTGACCTGAAGAAGCAAGGGGGCAGCCCAGGAAGCAGTAAGCAGACCTAGAAGTAGAGAAACCAGAGCCGAGCTGACCTGAAGCAGCAAAGGCAGCAAGTGAGCCAGGGTTAAGACAAAGACATAGAGAGTACTCTAGAGAGACTTGGGGGATCCAAGTACAGTCCTACTGATTGTATATGTTGTGTGAGACTCAAATTGAGCTCACTGTAATAGGCAGAGCCACTAGAGGTTGGAGGCAGAGCCAGAGAGCTCTAATAGACTTCTAAAGAGCCACGAGGCTGTAGTGAAGTTGCAGCACAGCAGGAGATCGAATGATCGAGCTGTGGCTGGTTGTCTTAGGTGTGCCGAAGATAGGAGAAGGAGTTCCAAAGACAAATGCAGAATTCTGAGGGAGTCAGAGAAGCCAGAAGCCCGAGACGCTCAGAGTGCTGACTGAAAGAGTCAAGTCCAGAGAAGCCTAGACCTGTCTGCAGAACAAGGACAGCCAGGGGTAAGATGGCATTCTAAGCTCGTTGGTTCAACTGTAAACCAATGGAGTTAAGTGTAGCACTTGTAAAAGAATTGAAGCCATAATCCTAGAGAGTCTAATCGAGTTGATTAGAGCTCAAGGAGACGTAGCCCAAGATATCAAGGTGAACTCCATATTATATTGTTGTCTTATGAGTTTGTTGAATTGCTGCTTTATTTACTATTATTTGTGTTTCACATCAGCATAAGCAAATGAACATAAGCACTCAACAGTAAAAAACAAATACAATCATACACTTATATTTTCAAGTATTTCTTAATTACGCATTGGTTAATCATTAAGACTTGGGAAAATTTAAAGCTTTGGAAGTGGGAGAGGTTCTTGTAAGTTAGACAAGAAGTCTGAGAGCCCCATTTTCAGATCAGCTACCCTTGTACGTCAGCATGTGACTCAGGGCTACCCCATCTCATTCCCTACTTCATTCACTTATCTGTCACATGCCACCACCTTTTAAAGGATGTACCTTGACTATATTATTCCCTTTAGAAGTGGAAACCACCTAATAGTATTATTGGTTAACCCCATTTGGAGTTTAGGAGACAATGGCACATCCTGAAGCCCATTATGGAAGGGCAGGCCATTATGAAGTCCCCACCTATGGCCCATGATTAGGTAAGCTCATTTACTCGATTTCTCTAATGACTTGTAGTACTGGAAGGCTAGGGGACGCATTGGATCATATACAAGATTGCAGATGGTTTCCATCTTGGGTTTGGTCTCCCTATACGGGGTCTTAATCCTCCAGAGAGCCACATTGGCACATGTAGGGTGAGTGTTGAGAGCCATGGGCCTCCATAGCTGCAGATTGCACTCCATGGATCTCCACAGCCATTCAAAGATTGCTCGTGGTTCATTTATTGGACACGGAGGATGATTTTTATCCATCATGTCCAACTAGCCCCAAATCTACACCATACACTTGGCAGATGATCCAGGACTTGCACGATGATGTGGCACCACCTACACCATCATCCTAGCCCTTGTAGGTGATCCATAGGCATCTTCGATTTGCTTGGAGACCCATGAGGACACATGCCATTTGGAGCACCACAGGTTATTACAAGGGGCCAACCCCTTGTCCACTGCTTTTGAGGGTCCAATTCTTCATTGTGGCACCCATGGACCTCATTAGGCCTCTTAAAGGGCCCTACGACATGCATAAATTATTATTTGATCTCTTGAGAAGCTTACTATTTCATTTATGAGTTATTTTGGTGGGCTTGTCACCAAAATTTGAATTATTAGAACATTATTTTATTTTTGGGGCTTATGTAGGCCAAGGAGGCTAATTCAAACTCCTAAGTTATGTATAAATACAAGTGAGATGAGCTCATTTTCTTATCATCACTTTGGCTTGGATCTCTTATCTCTCTTGAGATTTTCGCACTTTCTAGAGGATGAATTGGAGCTTTATGGATGAATTTTGATGTGTGGATATTGGTCTATCTTTTCTTGGAGCTTCTCTTGTCAATTGTGAATAGTTGGATATATTCTGTTACATGTAAGTACATGCTTTTTAATTTTATTCTTGTTTACTTTGTCATATACGTTGGAATGGTATTTTTGTTGTTCTAGGGCTAAAATTGTGGAATTTGTCTCTGTTGACCACTACGTGTCAACGACCCATAGCAATACACCCCCTCTTTTCGCAAAATGGATAGTGTCTGATCAATGTGTCCATGTCGTCCAGCGATCATCATCAGCCTGATCTTCATGTTATAATGTAAACTCATTCTGCATGTATGTGATGTAAAAATCTCAGCAAAACCGTGTCATGTATGTAATTGCCTCAATAAACCTACTTTTTTGGTGACGACCTACATTCTAGGAGGTTTTTTGTCTCTCTGATCCATTCTCGGATGGTCGGCAGAGTTTTCCTTCAGTCTTACCCCAAAGCCGGAATGTATTTTGTTACTGGGATGTTAGGCGAGTCCTAGTGTTATAGATCGAGTATATGTAAAATTGTTTTGGGAATAATCCTAACTATTTGGTTAGGTTATTTTATTACAAATTCCTTGGTCTATTGGACTATATTTGTGTCACAAAACTGGGTAGTCTATGAGGGCGTATTACAGATGGGTTTTCTCTTTTGAGATGTAAAAAATATGAAAATTATGATGTAAAGTGTCTTGGGGGTTGAAAAATAATTTATCCCCTCATAGATTAATTAATTAAATTTTCTGGCCAAAATTAATTAAAATCCTATGCCAGAAATTTAATTAATTCTAGGTCCTAGGTAAATTTAATTCTCCAAAGGCAAAATTCATCAGTCCTTAAAATTCAAATTTTAAAAGGTCTCGGGACGAAGGTAAATTAATTATTTTGCTAAATTTTAAGCCTTTGGTCCCTGAGGTTTAAGTCAATGTCAAATTTTTGAGGAAATTAATTCAAAATTTTTATTTTTGAGTTAATTAAAATGCATTTAATTGAAAATTTTGAATTTCCTCAAGAATTTAATATTTCGACGGATGAGATTAAAAGAAATTTTAATCCTCATCAACGGTCGAAATTGTTTTGACAAGGATCACTCGAACTAGCCATTGGAAGATTTATTTATAGATAGGAAGTCATTTGTCAGTTGATCCATCTGATCTTTGAGTCGTGCTAATTTATGAATAATAAAGAAAGACTTTGGGGTTAATCTTCGTCAGTGTTACTCTTCATGGAAATACAGTAAGATGTGTCGTTTTTCATGCGTGAACTATTTTTGGCCATTGATAATAGCTTCTGAAGAGTGATTTGAGTATAGGTATCTTGCTCAGTCGCTGGAGTTTAAATGATAATTTAAGTTTTGAATATAATAGCAGGTATCTCTATTTATCTGAATTTTATTATTGTTTTTGTGCTCTATTTTGATGGTTGAATTGAGTTTTCCAGGAAAGTCTTGATTTTTAGATCCTCGAGCATTAGAGGAAGTTTTCAGTTGGACCAACCAACTCTCGGTCCGTGTTTTTGGAAGAAGCCGGCTTAATTTGATCCCGGACTTATCATAAGAATTTTATTGGTGATGCATGAAGGGTTTTGCTATAAGCACCACCTTTGAAATTTAAGAAATTTAATTTTTTATGTGCAAAATTGATAAAGCTGGTTGTTGAGAGCCTTAGATTATCAGATTATTAGATTATAGATCCGTAAAAAAATTTGGGTTTTCTGACTTGGGTTTTATTTATTTTTTGTAAAGCCGAGTTCTGGGTGTTTTTGTTTTCAGGTACAGGTTGCAGATCTAAAGGTGAAGTTTGATTTGAAGCTAGATCTAGGTCCTGGAGGGTAAGATCTGGCCTCAAAATTATTTTTGCAGGGAGACTATCCAGATTTTTGCAGTCCAAGTGTTTCTTAAATTTTTTAAATCTGAAAAAAATAAAAATAAATAAAAAAATAAAAAATATAATTTAAGGGTTTCACTGGTAAATCTTAAACAGAAATATAACATCTTAATCTGGAAATTTCTCTTCGTTTCTTTGGCTACCTATCTGCTGCCTGGGTTTTCAATTTCTCTACTACAGAAAAGTTTCAATTTTTTTTTATATGTTTGTTGTCTTTGCTATTGTGTTTTTCTTCATCCGCTGCTATCTTCTTTAACCCGCAACCCTCACTACTCCGCACTTCTCAGTCGATCTACTCCGTGGTTCTCTTTACCTATGTCACTGTTGCATTTCCATCGCATCCGCTGTCATACCTCCTGCGTCCGTCCCTCAACCTGCACCCTGCTCTTTGAATCCTCTGTTGCCTGATCCGCTACATGCTCTCCCCTCGCAACCTCTCCCCCGTCATTCCATCCCCGCCATCGAACCTTGCTTCCTGCCTTCCGCAGCCATGCTCGTTATTTTCTGTTGTCTCCTCCTCCCTTACGCCATCACTCAAACGTACAGTTGTATCTCCTCAGATCCTACATGCTGCTCTTCCCTTCCTCTTCCATCGAACCTCCTTGTCCGTGTCGAGCTCCTCTCCCACCGTCGGACCTGCAATTAGCACACTTCGATTTCATTTGCGTTTTCTTTTTTTCTAGTTTGTGTATTCGTAGGGTTAAGGTATTTCGATTTCATTTTAATAAACTTTAGTTCATTAAAAAAAAAACGATTTTGGCTTTAGTCTTTTTTTTCTTTTTTTTATTTGATTTCATTTTACATTGTTTCCATCTTTTCGATTTTATTTGTGCTTTTTTTTATTTATATTCAAAAATCATAAAAATAAAAAAATTCTAGAACTAAAAAATTATAAAAAAAACTCCAAAACTCTAAAACCCTAAAATAAAATTGAAAAAACAAAAAGGGGCTTCATTTCCTTTTTTTTATTGTGACTTTGAGACCTTCTAAAAGTTTAAATCAAAAATTAATTTTCACATTTAAAGATTTTGGATTTTTTTTGTGGCCTCTAGCCCATTAAAAAATTTAAAAAACATTATTAAATCAGTTTGATTTGTTTTGGTCACATTTAAAAGAAAGATCTTAATAAATCATTTACCGCATTAGTTTTGCTCCATAAAACTTAGCACATTGAAAAAATTCTCCTAAGGAATAATTAGGTTGCTAATTTAAAGTTCCTTCTTGGTGTCTTTTGTGTTAAGGGTAAAATCCTAAAAAAACTTTTGTGGTATTAAGCATTTTAACTTTTCCATAGTCAAACATACTTAAATTTTTTATCTAAGGGTTGAGTATAGGAAAGTGGTAAATTTTCCTAGATTTGGGTCACTAAGCTTACATCATTTTAATTCTAGGATTGGAATTGATTAGCATTTAAATTTCATGGTTTTCTAGAGTATTTGGATCTCTAGAAATTTAACTGCTTGAATATTTTGCATCTATCGAAATTGATCGTCATTGCTTGAATTATTTGATGCTTGCTACATGTTAGATATATTGCGAATATTTTCAAGTAATTGTTGAAGTGCTTTGTCATGGAATTATAACAGATTGCATATCTTTGTTTCCTAAGCTAAGTATTTTTGAACATTTGTTGACATTGATATTAAATTGCAAAGAAGTTTTTGTTCTCTTTGAGCTATAATTTTATCAAGAAGATGTGAAATAAGCTTGTGGTTTAATTGTAACATTTCCGGGAGTTTATTTCTAAGTCTTCATCCAATAAAGCGAACATTTCATTTTGGTGATTAAGGGCTTTTGCGACACAAGTGTTTCTAATCCTCGAGTCTAACTTCATCTCATCATCTAGTGCATTCTCATATAAGTTAGCTTTGCATAAATAAAATTAACTTCGACGCATAAGCTTGGTTGATAAAAAGATAGGTATCCATCCATCTTTGCTTGAGAAGTCTGCTTTTAATAGTACTTAAAACGGTGACCTTGCAGTCGTCAAAGCCACAGCTCTCTGCAGTGTCGGAGGCACTGGGTATGTTAGATTTTCAGGAGAGGTATTGTTAATCACACCTTAGTGTGCTTTGCCTTATCTTCTCTCTGCTAATTACTACGAAATCAGGCTCAACACAGAGAGGATCGAAGGATTCACATTTAAATAGGCATTTAACAAAAATTAGCCAAGATTCTTGCATCTCACATTAGCTTTAGGATCTGCATTTCATATAAGATAGTCATTCATCTAAGCAGCAGTTGCTAATCAATTACTTGGTCTTAATTTCCCTAGCAAAATCGTTGACTCCATAAGGCATTGGTATCAATCATTTAAAATCTAATCAAATCTTATAAGTCTTGCTAAATCTTAATCAAGTACCTGGTCGCTTCACTATGTCTCCCAAACTGGTTGGTTCTCAACTAGTTTTTCTTCATTCCATTTTTCCATAGGGTCTACCCCCCTTAGCTTGCTATAGGGAGACAACTTAAATGGAAAGATTGGGGATCAGGGTGACAACCCCCGATCTGAGTCGTTGTCTTGGTGCCTAGACATTCTGTGCGACAACATTTTTTGGCGCCATTGCCAGGGATAGAGTTTTTGTTGTCCTTGGTTTCTTCAACGTCGTTTCATTCATCTCATTTCATTCTTCTCATCCTTTCGTCTCTTGCCAGGATAAGTTCCTTGTCCTTGGTTCCTTGCTTTTGGGTTATTTCGAATTAAGTTTTTGTCTGAATGGCAACTCCACTTCCTCTATTTTCTACAAGAGTGTGTACTAGAAGACATCCAAGCAGTTTGGTTAATCCTGCTCCTGATCCTGAAAGGGATCTCAGAGTACGATTACACAAACTCTCTTCTCGTACCCTTCTTGTTAATCTCGGACAAGAAGCTCTCTCTGATATCCATTTTCTTTTTCCTAACCCAATTGAGCACGATATCATGAACGTGTTCGCCCCTTGTAACTTTGTTAACATTCAAGGTTATCCCAATGATTTTCTAAACCATGGGATGGATAAATTGCCTTCCTTTCAGGGCAATAATGTAGTTAGCATTAATGCTCATCTGAAAGCTTTTGGTTCTTGGTTGGGTAAGTATGCAAGGGTTGTTGATTATAATCATGAAGATGTAAAAATGAGCCTTTTTGTTCTTACCTTGGAGGGGGATGCTTTAGATTGGTTTACGGAAAAGCCTCATGATTCATTTGATTCTTTGCAATCGATTATTAATGCCTTTAAGGAAAAGTATGGAGATAAGAGAGAAGAAAGGCATCTTGTAAAAGCTATCAGTATCATTAAAAAGAGAGAAAATGAGACCACAGAAGAATTTAATAAGAGGTTCAATGATATTATTAAGGAATTACCTCAAGATTATAAACCTCCTGATAAATCTCTTCGGGACTTCTATATTGATGCCTTTAGCCCTGATCCCTCTTATGAGTTAAGACGTGCTAAACTTCCTAATTATAGGGATTGTCAAGCTTTAGCGGTAGAGCTTGAAAAAGATAAGAAGGCATCTGGGAAGTCTGAAATCCCAGGTTTTGATAGGGCTTCAACAAAATTGAAAGAACCTAAAGGAAAAGAGGTTAAAGAATCTGATGACGACCTTCAAAAATTACTGCACAAAATTGAAAGCATGGAGCTTAACCAAGCGAAATTAATCTCTAACCATGCTAAGGAAATAACTACTTTGCAGACTAGGTTGGTTCAAATGGAAAGAGCTCAAACGCAGAATTTCCAGCCTAGAAATAATAATAATAATCGAAATAATAATTGGCAGAAGAAAGGTCAATCTAGTGAGCAGAGACCACCTAATCCACTTGAATCTACTAATTTGGTCGATGAAGCTCTGCCTTATTGTTGGGCTTGTGATGCTCTTCATGAGGAGGCTACTTGCCCCATGGTTAGAAGGATTTTGGATAATGGAATGTTTGGGGCAAGTAATCAAATAAATGTGGTGGGTAAAGAGTTTTCTTTGTCTATGGAAGATTGGATGGAAGTTAAGGAAAACAGTCGAGATGTTAGACCTTCCACATCAGCTTTTAGTATAAATAATTTTGAACATGAAAATGATATGATGGTTAAATTATTTGGTGAAAAGCCTTCTTTAGAGCAAGTCATGGAAATTGTTGAAAGTAAGGGTTTAACTCAATGTTGCATTAATCGTTATTGGGATAATATCGGCGCGAGGAAAAAATCGTAATTATCGGGAAATAATCGGAAATAATTGGGAAATAATCATTTGGTACAAAAAATATTCATTTTTTTCATTTTTTTCAATTTTTTTAATATCTAAACCATCTACAACATAAAATAAATACATTGACACATAAATATGATAAAAGAACTAATATATAAGATGTTTAAGATCATTTCTAGTGCTAAAATCACACATAACATTGAATCATGTCCTGAATAGTAAGTCCTGACTCCTGAGTCCCAAATCAGCCTCAAAATACCAACAAAAAATATAATAATGTATCTCATCATGTCATAATGTCATATACAATAAAATGAAGAAAATAACTAAAGTCTAATCCTATTGATTTCCTCTACCCCTCTTGCGAGAAAATGCCACAGCGTTCCCTTTCCCTCTAGATGTAGATGCTGGTGGTCGTGCTAGTGGAGATGGCAGTGGAGTCTGATGTGCTCTAGAAGCTGAAGAACTAGAAGTAGGAGCTATAGGAGGTAGACCATGTCCTCTACTGGTGGCAGGGGTAGCCCAGGCAGGTGGTGTCACCTCCTCCTCCTGTTCCTCCTCCTCCTCCTCCTCCTCCCCCTCCACTACATCCTGCACTAACCAATCATTAGCAGACTCCATGAGAGGCCTCTTGGCCTCAACCCTCCATGTAGCAATGGTGTCAATCCCATCCAATGAGATGGCCTCCACATCAGGTGTCCTCTCAAGTTGCCTCACCCACAATCGAAGATTGTAGTAGACGTAAACCATGTTATTAAGTCACTGGGACTCCAACCTGTACAAAGATCATGAAATAATAATTAATAATTATAAAAAAAATATTATTTAATGAATTCAAAAATTTATTTGGAAATTTGCAATATTTTAAATGTTTAAGTGTTACCCTGTTGCGCTTCTTGTCGTGTATTTTTTCAAATACACTCCAGTTGCGCTCACATCCTGAGGAGCTACATGTTTGGCTGAGGATGCGAATGGCAAGCTTTTGCAGAAGGGGTACCCTGCCACCATACATTTTCCACCATGCATCTATAACAAAATTACAAATAAAATTTTAAATAAACATAAGAAAAAATGGAATTTGAAGAGACAATGAAATTTGAAACAAAGTTACAAACTAAAATATAAAATACCTGGCATTTTAATCGTCCTATCAATGACAGCCATATCAAAGCCAAATGTGCCACCTGCCATCCTATATGTCTCAATTTGTTTAGAGATATCTATACGTTGTTCTGGAGATCGCACCATCTTCTGGACACAGGATAAGAATCCATCCATGATCTCAGCATCAAATACAAACCCACATGCGTAAGAAAATGCGGGGTTCAAAAAAAGCCCAGCAGCATGAATGGGACGATGGAGTGTGTTGTTCCATCGCTCATCAATCACTCCCCGTAGGAGGAGTTGTCTCTGAAACCCATCATCTTCCTTATCATCATAGTAGACCCGAATGGCTTCTTTGGCCCAATCCATGGCCTCATACAAATAGCCCATTGCGGGCTTCTCACTATCAACCAACCAAAGAACCTTTACCAAAGGTTCAATAACGGCGCACACCTCTTGCACTCTCACTCAGAAGTCTTCCTGGTATGAAACTAGTCTGCATACGGCCTCTCCCTCTGGTTTGCAGCTCATTGGCAAAGCATGCCACTCCTCTGAAAGAAACATTCTCTTCACATCCCACATAGAATTCAAGAGGGATTGAAGAGATATGAAACTAGTGGCAAACCGTGTAATGGCGGGGTGCACCAACTCTTTGTTGTTGGTGAATCTTCTCATCAAGCTAAGCACAGATATATGGTTATATATAAATTTTGTAATGCTTTTGGATGAATCAACAATATCTTTGACAAAGGGAATTTTCCCTATGTCCTCCAACATCAAATCAATACAGTGTGCAGCACAAGGTGTCCAAAATAAAGTAGGATGCTTGTCCATAAGCATCCTGCTAGCAGCAACATAATTTGTAGCATTGTCCATTATGACTTGGACAACATTTTCTGCACCCACCTCAAAATAAACACATCTAGCAAATCACATAAAGTTTTTGCATCTTTGATTTGTGCAGATGCATCAACAGATTTGATAAACATAGTCCCCTTTGGACAACTAACCAAGAAGTTTATAAGGGTTCTCCCCTTTTGGTCAGTCCAACCATCTGACATAACAGTGCATCATGTTTGTGCCCATGATGCCCTAAAATCCTCCAATCTTTGGGTGCAGTCAAACTTTTCATTTTGAAGAATCCGGCCTCTGAAATCATGATAAGAAGTGATTTTGTACCCTGGGCCAACACTTGCAATAGCATCAATAACAGGTTGGAAAAATGGATTATTCCTTACAATGCTGAAAGGAATATCACTCTAGAGGAGAAATTTTGCCAGCAACTTGTCAGCTTGTTCTTTCTCAGTTTTTTTTAGCATTGAACTGATAGATGGCTGTGAACCAGGTGTGGTTCGAGGAACAAAAAATGATGTGGCAGCTACCGAATTGGTTGATGCTGCAGTAGAACCAGTGCCACTTTCTTTAGCTGACCTTTTTAGTTGCCTTTTGATTTCTTCTTTGGCCTCTCTACTCTGGTCTAAAACTTCCAATGCTTTCATGGCTCTTTGGATGAGTTCAGGATTTGTATTTGAACAAGGCCCCACATCATTTCCAGGGATTTATGCAAGGTGATACTTCAACCTGTACACCCCCCCAGACATAGGGTGGCAACTTGCAAGTCAAGTTTAGTCTATCATTCGGAGCTTTAGGTTCACCATATTCCCAGAAAGGATTCAATTTCCTTGGCATGTTTGTTTTTGAACTTTGAAGTTGCAAACTTGAATGGTGTTTCGGTGAAGTTGTGAACCTATGGGAAAATAAGGATTACAATTTAGTATTTACAAGTTACAAATTTACAATTTAGTATTTTAAATTTTATTTTTACATTGTACAATGAAAACCCAAGTTACCCAACCAAAAAAAACCATTCCAAACCTAAGTTACCCAACCATTCCAAACCCAAGTTACCCAACCAAAAATAGTGAAAAAAACATAAACAATGTTTAAAAACAATGAAAACAAAAAAAAATTGGTGCCCATAGTCATACCAAGTTACCCAACCAAAAACAATGAAGAAATACAAAAACAATGTTTAAAAGCAATGAAAACAAAAAAAAAATTGGTGCCCATACCAAGTTACCCAACCAAAAACAATGAAAAAATACAAAACAATGTTTAAAAACAGTGAAGACAAAAAAAAATTGATCCCCATACCGTTTCTATGGAGAAATTGGTCTTCGCCTCTTGATTTTCTCCTCTAAGCACTTGAAAAAGCTTCAAACCCTCTCCAGCAACGTCTCCCAGCTCTCTCCAACGCTCCTCTACCCTTCGTATGCGTGACTGTGCAAATGAATTCACAAAAAACCAAAAAAAATGTTATAAAACCTCGTTGCCGCGAACTCTTGCGATAATTTCCGATTTTATTGTGATTTTTTGGATTTTATCGCGATAATTTCCAAAAAATTGAGCAAAAAAAAATACCCGCGATAATTTCGAATAAAGATCGCAATATTTTCGTTTTGTTGAAAAACTCGCGATAAAATGATAAAATCGCAATAATATCACGATTTTCACAACACTGGTTTAACTTATCAAAGAAGGGATAAAGATCAAAGTGGGAATCAAATTCCCCCTCGAATTTTTAACCCGGGTTCAAACTCTGGATTAGATATCGATTTGGGAAGTTGGTTTAATAATGCAAAAATCTGGGTTCCTATTGCTGAGATTGCAAAGATTCCTTCCCAAAGGGCTAAGTTACTAAAAGCTATTGAAGCTCCTCAAGTGAATGTTTCTCAACAAAAAACACCTAAAGCTAATTATCAGGATGCTCCTATATATTTGCAAAGTTTGGATTCAGATAACAAGGATCATCAACCATTTTTTATTACTTTGATGGTTAATGGATATAAATTGAATAATTGTATGCTGGATTCTGGTGCATCAACCTGTGTCATGACCAAGAGGGTCATGGAACAACTTAATTTAAGAGTTTTTAGGCCTTACTACAATATATGTGCTATGGATTCTAAGAAGATTGAAGTTCATGGGTTAATCAAGGATTTACAAGTTCATTTATCGGTTTACCCTAACATTATGATTGTTATGGACATTGTTGTTGTTGATGTGCCTGATGCTTGGGGTATGCTTTTATCTAGAAAATGGGCCTCTGATCTAGGAGGGAGTATTCAAATGAATTGGTCATATGCTACGATTCTTTCTCCTAGAGATGATGGGTTTGTAAGACTTAATAAAGAGCCAGAGAGAAGATTCCATGTTGAAGATCCTAAGAGACCTCATACTGAGATAATTAAAGAACAATCTGACATTGTGAATTATGCTATTCTGTCTAATTCCATAGTTCTTCCCGATAATAAGGTTGATGAAAAGATTGGGGATCTCAGGGATAAAGTTTGGTACATGTATTTTGATGGTGCACCGTCTAGGCATGGTAAAGGTGCTGGAATAGTATTAAAGTCTTCCCTTGGTCATATTTTCAAGTTTGCCTATTGATTGGAATTTGAAGCAACCAACAACATTGCTGAATATGAAGCTTTGTTATTGGGTCTTGAGTTGGCCAAGGCTTTAAGGGTTAAGTTGCTTAGCATCAAGGGGGATTTTGACTTAATTATCATGCAAATTAAAAATAAATTTACATGTAAAAATCAAAGGTTAAGGAATTATTGAAACATTGTATGGGATACTATGGAATACTTTGATGCCCTTGACCTTGAAGCTATCCCAAGAGAACAAAATAGTTTGGTAAATGAGCTTGCCGTAGCTGCTTCTACTTTGCAGTTATTTGATGGGTCGATCAAGCATAAGATAAAAATGGAAGTTATATTTAGGCCTTCTGTTCCAAATAACTCAGAGCATTGGCAAGTTTTTGATGACGAGAAACAAGTGATTCGTTTTCTTGATAATTTGGATGAGTTTGAAAATTTTCGGATAGATTCTAAGGAGGATGGATCTAATGATCATGAAGATATTATAAATCCTACTCCTAGGAATGTTGTTTCTTTAGAACAACACTTTGATCGGCATGATGCCACAAAGATGAAAGAAGAAAATAAAATGGATCCAGGCGAATTCATCGAGGTAAACATTGGTACCTCTAGTGATCCCAAGATTATCAAAATTGGTAAGGGTACTAATGATGAAGAAAGGAAAAAGTTAACCAATTTACTTCGTGAATATCGGGATGTTTTAGCATTTTCTTATGATGAATTAAAAGGTTATAGGGAAGATGTCATGGAGCACATTATCCCCTTGAAAGATGAAAATGCTAAACCCTTTCGTCAAAAGCTTAGGCAAATAAATCCTAAGTTAGCCCCTTTGGTTCAAAAGGAGCTTTCAAAGATGCTTGCAGTAGGAATTATTGCTCAAACGAGGCATTCAACATGGTGTTCCAACCTGGTGATTGTTAGAAAAAAGAATGGTACAATTAGACTTTGTGTCGATTTTCGAAACCTTAATCTAGCATGTAAGAAAGATAATTACCCTTTGCCAAACATGGAGACTATGTTGCAAAGAGTAACTGGTTTTGGAATGATGTCATTGCTAGATGGTTTTTCTGGATATAATCAGGTATGGGTTAAGAAGGAGGATCGTCACAAAACTACATTCACCACACCATGGGGTACTTTCGAATATATTAGAATGTCGTTTGGATTAACCAATGTTGGGGCTACTTTTCAAAGGGCTATGGATTATGCCTTCAAGGGTTTAATTGGGAAGATTATCAAAATTTATCAGGATGATCTTACTGTTTTTTCTAAGGATGGTATTAGTCATATAGGTCATCTTAGGCAAGTTTTTGATAAATGTAGAGAGTATGGGATTTCTTTAAATCAGCTAAGTCTGTTTTTGGAGTAATTGAAGGGAAATTACTTGGTCACGTCATTTCTAAACATGGAATCAAGATTGATCCTGAAAGAGTTGACACAATCCAAAAGATTTCTCTCCCCCATAATCTTAAATCCCTTCAGTCTTTTCTTGGAAAAACAAATTTTGTTAGAAGATTTATTCCAAATTATGCAGAAGTAGCTTAAGCATATTCAAAGTCTTCTAAAAAAGGATGTAAATTTTTTATGGAAAGAAGATGGCAAAAAGGCTTTTTAGGAAATCAAAGGTGCTATTGCAAAAGCTCCTGTTTTAGTTAGTCCCGATTACTAGAAGGATTTCATGATTTTCTCTTTCGCTTCTGAAGATACCATTGCTAGTGTCTTATTGTAGAAAAATAAAGATGGTCACGAACAGCCTATTGCTTTCATGAGTAGAGCGCTTCAAATTTCTGAATTAAATTACAATACCATGGAAAAGGAAGCTTATGCCTTAGTCAAATCTCTTAAGCATTTCAGAACTTATGTGGGTTATTCCAAAATCATTGTTTTTGTCCCACATTCTGCAGTTAAAGATACATTAACTCAAACTGATTGCTTAGGGACTCGTGCTAAGTGGGTTATCAAAATACAAGAATATGATTTGGAGATTAGACCCACTAAGTTAGTCAAAGGCCAAGGCTTGGCTCAAATGATGACCAAAGGTAATGAGAAAGCTACTGGTTTGATTTGTCTTAACGATTCATCTTCACCTAAGCTGCAAAAATTAGGAGAGCATGTGTGGTACAAGGACATTATTTATTACTTGTTAAATCTTACATGTCCTAACCATTTAGTCGCTCATAAGAGAAGGGCTCTTAGATTAAAAGCCACTAAGTATTACCTCATGAAGGATGGCCTTGGATGGAGAAATTCTAAGGGCATAACACTTAGGTGTGTTGATGAAATTGAGTCCAAGAAGTTAATTTCTGAGTTTCATTCGAGACTTTGTGGTGATCATTATGCTGCTAAAACTACTGCCCACAAAAAATTGAGAGTTGGTTATTATTGGCCTTAAAATTTTTCTGATGTGCATAAGTTTGTTAGAAGTTGTCAAGCCTGCCAACTATTCACTGGGAAACAGAAGCTTGTTGCCCTGCCCTTACAACTTGTGGTTGTGGAGGCACCTTTTCAGCATTGGGGTCTAGACTTCATTGGGAAGTTTCATGAAAATTCTAGCAATGGCTACTCATGGATTTTGACTGCTACTGATTACTTCACTAAATGGGTCGAAGCCATCCCTGCTAAGAATGCCACTGAAAAGGTCATTATGGATTTCATTAAAAATAATATCATTACTAGATTTGGTGTCCCTGCTAAGATCACTACTGATAATGCCAAGGCTTTTAATTTTTCAGAATTTTCATCTTTTTGTTTCAATTATGGCATTGTCTTATCTCATTCATCTAATTACTATCCTCAGGGTAATGGACTTGCTGAATCAAGTAATAAAAATCTTATAACCATTATCAAGAAGATAGTAGGAGATAATAAGTGATCTTGGGACAGTAAAATCAAGTATGCTTTATGAGCAGATAGGATTACTAAAAGCAAAGCTACTGGTAAAAGTCCCTTTGAATTGGTTTATGGCTTGGATGCAACTTTACCTGTGCACCTTAAATTGCTAGCTTATCAACTCCTTCAGCATTTTTCTACTAATAAAGATGTTCAAAATAGAATTGATCATATTGTGGAGTTGGATGAAACTCGTAGGACAACTTTTGATAATATGTGTAAAAGTCAATATAACATGAAGAAAAGCTTTGATAAATCATCTCGATCTAGATCTTTGCAGGTTGGAGATATGGTACTCCTTTCTCATATTCATCATAGCCTCCATTCTCCCAAAGATTAAGGCACTGATCTACCAAAGGTGGTCACTCATATTCTTTCACCTCCGCCCAAGTCTAGCCAAGTTGGGGTACCTAGGGCATCAATTTCCTGACAAGCTAGCCATCCAAAAAATTCGATCTCCTAGGGTCTCCTGCGATGGCCTTTCCTCGAGCTCTCCAATTTTAAAGCCATTCTGACGTTGGAGTTGGGAGAAAAGCCAAACCTTAACTTCAGGATCAAAACTTGCCCTGCCATCCCCAAGGTTAGTACATCATAGGGTCAAAACAACATCTTCGAGCGAAAATACTTTCTTTGATCCTTTCCCCACCTTGTCTAGGGTGAGAATATCATTGGTTGCTACATTCTTTCCTCATACCCTAGACTGGGTCCACTTGGTCCCATGTGGTCCCATTCCTTTGAAAGATCATTCTTCAAAAACCATCCAGGATACCAATTCCAACAAGCATTTTAGAGATTGAGAAACGCCTTTACAAGTCTTATATCATAAACCTAACCCTCAAATCCTCTCTTCCTTTCCCTAGAATACTTAGTACCTTGCTTAGAAAGCAAGCAAGCTCCATCCTTCAAACTCTTTTGGGAAAGGATTTATTTGGGTCACTCATATCCACTCATTGACTTATCCTTCATTGGTGACTCCATGCATACCAAGTCTCCTCCCATCGGTGAAAGTGCGTAAATAGAAGGGAGCCTTAGTTGATGTGACAGTGGGCTAAGTCTCCATTTGTTGCCCTTGGCCTAGCATTTTCCCTTCAGAGATCCCCCCTTAGGTCCCTTGCTAGTTTGAGTGGTAACACCTCTCACTAACCTCAATCTTGCATACCCCTGTGGTTCGGGAGGATCTAGTGATTCCTCCAGCAGTAATTTTAAGTTTTTGAGCTGCTGCCTCAGCCTTCTTTCTATCCAATTCGTGAAAAGTCTCATGGGCAGCTTAGGCAATTTACAGGGAGGCTTTTTCACTACCCACAACATCATGCCCTGGGATTCTTGCCAAGTAGATTTTCAAGTGATAAACCCCATCATTCACTTGAACTCCACATAGCTTATGGCTCAATTTCATTATGTCTATCCCATCCTTAGGTTTACGATACTACCAAAATGGATCCAAAGCTTTTGGCATATTGTCAAGGAAATGCCAACTTCAAATTTTAAACCTATGGGGGAAGAACAAAAAAATGAGCATAAAAGACTGCTGAAAAAAAAAGAATTATAAACTCCTAAAATCATTCTATAGTATATGAAATAGTGATTACAAGAGGCAAATAGTTTGCACTCTGCAAACCCTTGGATAAATTTTGAAAAAATTGAAGTGTTATGTTGATTTACATATACCTGGGAAATGAAAACTGTTGGCAGCAATCAATCCCTTACTCCAAGAAAAAAAAATTCTTTTATGACAGAAATTGATGCTTTGGCTCTCTTCAAAAATCCATGCTTGGCTCTCTCCAGCTTCTTAGGGTTCAAACCCAACAGCGGGAAAGAACAATAATCCTCTAAAAATTGGGTTTTACAGATTTACTGGTGCTTTTCCATGGACAGCTGATTATTTCCAATTTACTCGTGATTATTTGAATCAATCCCATTTTTTTGGTTTTAGGGAAAAAAATCTTGATTAAATGTGTGGGGCGGGGGTAGGTGGGCGGTGTAGTGTGACCATGATTAATCCCAGTTAACTCAATTAAACAATTAATTTAACTAATCAGAGATTATTTTTCATCTATGCTCGACACACTATAGAAGAGTTTGAGGTTGCTGCTTTGAGTCATACATGGTGCTTTCAGAACATTATCATCCAAATATGCTTCCTGTTGCTCTTGTAGAACCTCAGCTGTGTTCATTGTATGCCTACCTTTGATACCACAGAATCTGGAGTCCGATTGCATAGGATTGTATGCTTTGAGTGAACAGATATAATAGATAATCTAAACTTTTATGTAGGATTTAGGGAAAACGTGAGAGAATTTCCTTGCAATCCAGCTGCTTTAATTTGGAAAAAGCCACCCAGAATACTTTGTAAGGCACTTGCTAGCAAATTACTGGTTTTCTGTTTTGTGTCTTGTGCATTGTTCCTATTTGGTAAGGATTTTTTATCTAGGTAGTTGATTAATCCGTTTGGACTTATGACCATGATTAATCCCAATTAACTCGATTAATCAATTAATTTAACTAATCAAAGATTTTTTTCATATATGCTTGACACACTATGGAAGAGTTTTAGGTTCCTGCTTTGAGGAGTTACTGACCAAAACATATCTTACATGGTCCTTTCAGAAAACTACCATCCAAACATACTTCCTGTTGCTCTTGTGAAATCCCAGCTGCTTTTCATTCCATGCCTACTTTTGATACCACAGAATCTGGAGTCAGATTGCATAGGATTCTATTTTTTGAATGAAAAAATATAATAGATAATCTAAACTTTTATGTAGGATTCAGAGGAAATGTGAAAGGATTTCCATGCATGAATTTATATTTTATGATCCTGCAGCTGTTTTAATTTGGAAAATCAGCATACTTTGTAAGGCACTTGCTAGCCATTGAATGGCTTTCTGTTTAGTGTCTTGTGCACCTGGTCTTATTTGGTAATGTTTTTTATCTGGGGAGTGAGAATGTTTACTTTGCAATATTTGCAGATTGCTGTTGATCGTGCAGCACCTTTGGATGAGGCACGGAGTGGACTAAAGCCATCAAATGCTTTATTTGGAGGTGCTGGTGGTCCACTAAGAGGATCTAGTTCCAGCATCTCTCAAAGTGCTTATGAAAACATGCCTGCTAACCTTGCTTTTAACAGTGGTGTAAGTTGATTTTCATGTTTATAGATTTATCTGGAAATATTTCCTAAATCCTACTTCATTTATTATGCTTAAGCATCAATATGAAATGTTGTGAAGTTTGGTATTTTGTCGTCTGCTGCTTGTTTTTGCTATTTTGATCTATGTTTCACCTACGATGACACATAAAGTTGCGTTTTGTTTTTGTTTCTTAAATTGTAAAGTTTTGATATATCCATTTATTTTAACACTTATTTTACTTGCCAGTGGACTCCATATTTTGGGGTGGGACACGTGGCTGCTTCCGGAGGAGGTACAAGTGGTCATCAGACTTCTAGGATGGAAACTCGTTACAGGCCTTACTAGAATAGAATTGCTAGGTAAAGTGACTTTGAATTGCCATAATTTTCTTGGGACCTTTGGAAGATGCTTTTGATGTTGTCAGATCATTGACATATGTCATCCTTAAACAATATTTTTGTGAAGCTTTGGTTTATTAACAAATAAAAGATTTGGTTCTTGATGTGCTTTGATTGGTGTATTAATAACTGTTAGATGGGAAGTTTGGGCATATATAATTTACATGTTTTTCCTATATTTTGAGTTTTGTTATTCAGTATGACAAGGAAGACAATAATCTGGACTCATCATTCTAATAGTAGCAAGTTTGCTAACCATTGCCACTAATCAATGGTGAAGTTCCATTAGATAGTATCATAGTTTATTCTTGTTAGTTTGATCAGCATTCCAATTTTGATTGTTCTGCAGTATATTATTTGCTCACATTAACTCAATGATGACTCACTTTAGCGTTTTTTCTGCTTTAAAGTGTCAGACCAGGAGGTAACTCCTCAAATGTAATCGTATTATTCATTCAGGTTGTTTATTATTATATACAAGAGGGAGTGACTCTTCAGTTCATCTCTCGTGACTCTCCATTTCCTCTATTATTTATTTACACTAATTACAGTTGTTCACCCAATGCCTATGATTAGGTGTCAACATTCCCCCCCCCCCCTTAATCTGAAGGGATGTTGGTGAGTCCAAGCATCATTCTGAATCTTTCAAGCTTTTCTCTTCCCAACGCTTTGGTGAAAATGTTTGCAATCTGCTCATTAGTGGAACAATGGCGAAGATGGATTGTTTTGGCCTCAACATGATGTCGAATCAAATGATATTTTGTATTGATGTGCTTCGTTCGATCATGAAACTTTGGGTTCTTGGCCAACTTTATTGCCGAGGTATTTTCAATCATGAGTGGAGTCGATTGTACTTGTTTTACCTGCAAATCTTCCTGAATTTTCTTGAGCCACACAATTTCTTTTGTTGCCTCAGTCGCTGCCACATATTCTGCCTCTGTTGTGGAATCTGCTAGAACTGATTGTTTGCGTGATCTCCAAGAGACAGCTTCTGATCCAAGACTCGTAGCATAACTCGAAGTAGATACCCGAATTTTTGTCTCCATCGAAGTCTGAATCAGAGTATCCAATCACGCTGAAGTCGCCCACCTGTGTATACTTGATTCCAGATTAGCAGGGTTGTCGCGCGGATTGACACGACAACGCTCAGACCGGGGGCTGTCACTCTGATCCCCGATCCCTCCGTTTAAGCCTGTCTCCCGCGGCTAAGGGGGGTAGTCCCTGTGAGATGATGAGACCAACTGTCGACCAGTTGGTTGGGAGACACGAGATAGACTATAAAAAGGACGCGATGGATTTGATTAATTGAGCAGACCAGTGCCTTAAGAGATTGATGTAGAAACGATTACTTGTTAAATGATATAGGAACATGGACCATGGACAGCAACCATCTATCATCAGCTAAATCACATGACCAAAACGATATCCAGCGATTAAAAAAAAAACTTCGAAAAGATGAATGTGCTAAAATGAAACCAAAAAAAAAACCTAAACCCTAATAAACAACTGCATAAAGCAAAAATTAAAACCCTAGATCAGCTAATTAATTTACAGATTTGGCCCCTTAACAGCCAGATTCAGCAATAAGCACGGAAAACATTTTAAAGAACAGAAATTTCAGATCGTCACTGTGAAGAACTTCAGAAAATCTCTCATGCAAACTTAAAAAAATAAACCGAATGATAGACCCAGGATCAAGTCCAACTGGGCTTAGCAAAAAAAATGCTTGCGGGAGCTGGCTGGTTCAGCCGAGAACTTCCCCGAACGCCCACAAATTTCCTTCAGAAAATGTTTTCTGCACAGCTCAAAACAACCGTCAACAAAGAGGGCAAAAATGCTGCTAGATCTCAAACAGTAATGGAGATACCTGCCATTACTTCGGAAACCCTAACAACACTCAAACCCTAGCAAGTGGACAAGATACCTGTGCCCACACTACTCTACAAAAAGCTATTATTAATGGCTGAAAATAACATATGCAGAAAATGAAATGATCTCACAGCATTCCAAGAGAGTAACACCAGCAAGATATGGACCCCAAAGTCTTCTTTTATTAACCAGAAACAGATTTACAAGAGAGCTTCTTCAGTCTTAGACTCACAGATCGAATGATTCTGAAATGACCACCTAAGACCCTATATAAAGGAAATGATCCCAACGGCTAGTTCGAATGATCCATGTAGAAATGATCTCGACCGTTGATGAAGATCAAGACATCTCTTGATCTCATCCGTCGATTTATTCAATTAATTTTTTATTATTATTTTTTAAATTTTTTAAATTTCTTATTATTTATTATTTTATTATTATTTTTTAAATTTTTAAATTTTTAAATTTTTAAATTTTTTTTATTATTTTTTATTTATTTCATTTTTTTAAATTTTTTAAATTTTTAAATTTTTTATTATTTATTATTTTATTATTATTTTTTAAATTTTTAAATTTTTAAATTTTTTTTATTATTTTTTATTTATTTCATTTTTTTAAATTTTTAAATTTTTAAATTTTTTTATTATTTATTATTTTATTATTATTTTTTAAATTTTTAAATTTTTAAATTTTTTTTTATTATTTTTTATTTATTTCATTTTTTTAAATTTTTAAATTTTTAAATTTTTAAACTTTTAAATTTTTTATTTATTTTATTATTTTATTTCATTTTTTAAATGGATCATCGAACTAAACCTTTGGAAACATCACCCAGGACCTAGGACTTAGGACTCACGAGGGGATTTAAAACATTTTTCGACCCTCAAGACACATTACATCATGACTTTTACAACTTACATCTCAAGGGGACAAGCCCACTTAACACAGACCCTCATAAATCACCCAGTTCTGCGACACAACTATAATCTAGCATATTAACACACTAGGATTCTCCTAAAGTTCTAATGACAAAATCCATCCCGGCTTTGGGGTCAGGTTTGAAGGAAAACTCTGCCGATCCATGGATCGGTGAGACGAAAAACCTTCCGGGACATAGATTATCATAGAAAGTTAGGTCCACCTAGGCAATTTTACATACATGACTCTGATCTGCTTAGATTATTTACAATTCATACATGCAGACTGGGTTTACAATTGAAATGATCAAGCTGCCGATGACTGTAGGCTGGCACGGACACGTCGTTTAGGTGCTACCCCTTTCTGCCAAGAAAAGAGGGTGTACTGCATGGGAAGTTGACCAGTAGAGGTCAACATCTGGCTCTACTTGGGGACACGTTGCTGCTTGCAGGAATGTGAGAATCCAGAATCTGCATCCATACAACACAAAAATAAGTAGCGTCCATCCAAAATCATCATATACATTAAGCACAATAAAGATACAAGCTCTTCATTTATTAACTATCTAAAGCAGAAACGAAAATGCGGAAAAAACAAGGAGTAGGGTTAGAAATACGATACAAAGGATGCCCTACGGCATCAGATGTGTTCAATATAGTGCATACTGAGCATTTGCCTGCTTTCAGGCAAATCTGTCGGCTGCTTGTCGGATGTGCCATGTCCCATTTTGCATATGGTAGGACTCTTTCCTATCCAAAAATCAAGCTGCTTGCGGCCGTCTGATGCGTCAAATCTTCTTCTCATTTTCTTTCTCTTGCGCTTTTTCTTTCTGGCTGGTTGAATTACTGATGACCTGGTACTTTCTGTTTCAAAACTATCAGATGAAGTATGTAAGATATGCGTGCTATGTCTTTCTTCATCTTACATCTGATCTTTATCATTCTTAAATCTGTCTGGATCACCCTCAATCAACCATCTTTCAATCGAATCAACAACCTCCCAATAATAAGATGAATCTTGTTGAAGCAAATGAGAAGACTCCTGATCTGTTGATGTTTGCTGGTTTCTCTTATCTTCCAATTGTTGAAACCTTTGAACCTATATTCTAATGGCATTTATCTGTCTAGAGCATTCATCCCTTATAGCACTGATTTGTATGGCATGGTGCTCTTGCATGTGTTTTATTACTTTATCATTCTTTTCTTTTATGTCCATCAAGCAATGTTGCATGAAATTTATTTCTTCTTTATGATTCGCTTGCATGTCAGCCAACTGATTATTATGATTGAACGTCATGATAGTCATTTCCTCTTCCATAGTTAGTAACTTGTTTTGCATAGAGTCAATTTCCCTATCATGATCAGCTTTCATGGTCACCATATTCTCTTCTAAGACTGACATCTTGCTATGCATGTTTCCAATTTCTGTTTCATATTTAGTTTTCATGGCCTCAATTTCTCTAGCATGGTGACTTTGCGTGACCTCAATCTCCCTATTACGTTTTTCCAGGTGGGTGCATAAAGTTTTCACATCATTGACATAATTAGTTTGGTTGATTTCCATATTCCTTACCAGCATCATTAGATTTCGTAAAATTTGCTTTTGCTCTTCCCTTTCATTGTCATTTGTCCTTGATTTTTCACTATCATGAACTTGATCTGCAATATTTCCGGTGGATGACACATTCTGACATGATGAATCGTCTTGGGATCTTTCAGCTGGACCTCTTATCAAATTACTTTCATTCTGTTGCACAATTTTAGAGGCAGAAGGCAAGTTGTTTGGATAACCATATCTATTTTTAAAAGCATCGACAATGTCTTCTAAAGAAGTGAAAGATTCCTTTGGAAAATTGTTAAACCAATTCAAAGCATCATCTTCTAAAGAAAGGACAAATAGGCGCATTTTGAAATCTTCATGATTATATTGAGGAAATCTACAATATAAGATCATTACACAAGTAAACCTGTTTAAATGCTGTTCAACAGTGACCGAATCACCACCCGAGAACTTAAATAATTTACCAACGGCCTCTTTCGGAAGATCATGGAGATTATCAGTAAAATGATATGGTTTAAATGAATAATCCATGATGAACAATGAAGGATCAAATGGATGATAGAAAGAGATTTCTGCTCAAGAAAATTAAGAGATGAGAGAAGTGGAGTCGCCACTTGAACAATGAATCTGATTCTAGAATCCAAAAAGTAACCACAAGCAGATATGAGGAAAGCTTCTTGTCTGGGAAAAATGAGAAAGTGGAGTCGCCACCCAAACAAAAAACAGACCGAAGAGATGCTACTGATATGGCGAAAAATAAAGCAATAAAAGATCCAAATGATAAACCAAAAGGTTGAATTTGCCAGCTCAAAATGAGAGATGAGAAAGATGATAAGGTGAATGTCGATGAAACTCCAGGAACAAGAAAACTCTGTCCCCGGCAACGGCGCCAAAAAATGTTGGCGTTGCCGGGCCAGATGAAAAGATAAAAATGAGAAGGATGATTTTTCGTTTGAAACGCCGAGAAAACAATTTCCCCGGCAACGGCGCCAAAAAATGTTGTCGCGCGGATTAACACGACAACGCTCAGACCGGGGGCTGTCACTCTGATCCCCGATCCCTCCGTTTAAGCTTGTCTCCCGCGGCTAAGGGGGGTAGTCCCTGTGAGATGATGAGACCAACTGTCGACCAGTTGGTTGGGAGACACGAGATACGCTATAAAAAGGACGCGATGGATTTGATTAATTGAGCAGACCAGTGCCTTAAGAGATTGATGTAGAAACGATTACTTGTTAAATGATATAGGAACATGGACCATGGACAGCAACCATCTATCATCAGCTAAATCACATGACCAAAACGATATCCAGCGATTAAAAAAAAAAACTTCGAAAAGATGAATGTGCTAAAATGAAACCAAAAAAAAAACCTAAACCCTAATAAAAAACTGCATAAAGCAAAAATTAAAACCCTAGATCAGCTAATTAATTTACAGATTTGGCCCCTTAACAGCCAGATTCAGCAATAAGCACGGAAAACATTTTAAAGAACAGAAATTTCAGATCGTCACTGTGAAGAACTTCAGAAAACCTCTCATGCAAACTTAAAAAAATAAACCGAATGATAGACCCAGGATCAAGTCCAACTGGGCTTAGCAAAAAAAATGCTTGCGGGAGCTGGCTGGTTCAGCCGAGAACTTCCCCGAACGCCCACAAATTTCCTTCAGAAAATGTTTTCTGCACAGCTCAAAACAACCGTCAACAAAGAGGGCAAAAATGCTACTAGATCTCAAACAGTAATGGAGATACCTGCCATTACTTCAGAAACCCTAACAGCACTCAAACCCTAGCAAGTGGACAAGATACCTGTGCCCACACTACTCTACAAAAAGCTATTATTAATGGCTGAAAATAACATATGCAGAAAATGAAATGATCTCACAGCATTCCAAGAGAGTAACACCAGCAAGATATGGACCCCAAAGTCTTCTTTTATTAACCAGAAACAGATTTACAAGAGAGCTTCTTCAGTCTTAGACTCACAGATCGAATGATTCTGAAATGACCACCTAAGACCCTATATAAAGGAAATGATCCCAACGGCTAGTTCGAATGATCCATGTAGAAATGATCTCGACCGTTGATGAAGATGAAGACATCTCTTGATCTCATCCGTCGATTTATTCAATTAACTTTTTATTATTATTTTTTAAATTTTTAAAATTTCTTATTATTTATTATTTTATTATTATTTTTTTAATTTTTAAATTTTTAAATTTTTTTATTATTTTTTATTTATTTCATTTTTTTAAATTTTTTAAATTTTTAAATTTTTTATTTTTTATTATTTTATTATTATTTTTTAAATTTTTAAATTTTTAAATTTTTTTTATTATTTTTTATTTATTTCATTTTTTTAAATTTTTAAATTTTTAAATTTTTTTATTATTTATTATTTTATTATTATTTTTTAAATTTTTAAATTTTTAATTTTTTTTTTATTATTTTTTATTTATTTCATTTTTTTAAATTTTTAAATTTTTTATTTATTTTATTATTTTATTTCATTTTTTAAATGGATCATCAAACTAAACCTTTGGAAACATCACCCAGGACCTAGGACTTAGGACTCACGAGGGGATTTAAAACATTTTTCGACCCTCAAGACACATTACATCATGACTTTTACAACTTACATCTCAAGGGGACAAGCCCACTTAACACAGACCCTCATAAATCACCCAGTTCTGCGACACAACTATAATCTAGCATATTAACACACTAGGATTCTCCTAAAGTTCTAATGACAAAATCCATCCCGGCTTTGGGGTCAGGTTTGAAGGAAAACTCTGCCGATCCATGGATCGGTGAGACGAAAAACCTTCCGGGACATAGATTATCATAGAAAGTTAGGTCCACCTAGGCAATTTTACATACATGACTCTGATCTGCTTAGATTATTTACAATTCATACATGCAGACTGGGTTTACAATTGAAATGATCAAGTTGCTGATGACTGTAGGCTGGCACGGACACGTCGTTCAGGTGCTACCCCTTTCTGCCAAGAAAAGAGGGTGTACTGCATGGGAAGTTGACCAGTAGAGGTCAACAAGCAGACCAATGTCCCTCACAAGGCTTTTGCATAAACCTGGAGAGGGTTCCAACAACAAATGAAATGTCTGGTCTGGTAGTAGTTAGGTAGTTGAGACTTCCTACAAGTTGTCTATACTTTGTTGTATCCTCAAATTCTTTTCCTTCAATGGATGTGAGCTTTAAGTTTTGTTCTATTGGAGTAGTCAAAGGATTGCATTCAGTCATGCCAAATCTGTTCAACAAATCTCCAATGTACTTTTGAGAAAGGAATATGGACTTCGGATTTTGAGTTACTTCAATACCAAGATAATAATGAACATAGCCCAAATTAGTCATGTCAAAACCTTTCCTCAAATTCCTTCTTTATGGATGCAATGTAGCTCTCATTGTTCCCTATCATCAAAAGATCATCTACATATACCACAAGATATACAACTGTTTTGCCAACCTTCTTGATAAACAAAGTTGCATCATCAAGATCATAATGTTTGAAATTGGGTTTCAGAAGATGCTCAGTTAGTTTTTCATACCAAGCTTGCGATGCTTGTTTGAGGCCGTACAAGGATTTCACAAGTTTGCATACTTTATGTTCATATCCTTTTACAACAAATCCTTCAGGCTGGGACATAAAAACATTCTCTTTTAGATCTCCATTCAAGAAAGCAGTTTTTACATCCATTTGATGGACTTTCCAACCATTCTGAGCTGCTAGGGCAAAGAGTGTCCGGATGGTAGCCGATTTTGTTGTGGAGGCAAAAGTGTCCTCATAATCGACCCCTTCCTTCTGTGCAAAACCTTTTGCCACAAGCCTGGTTTTGTGCTTGTCAAGTGAACCATCAGCTTTATACTTGTTCTTGTAGACCCATTTGCAACCAATTGGTTTGGTTCCCAATGGAGGATCAACTAGCTTCCAAGTGCCATTTTTTATCAAGGCATCATACTCTTTTTGCATTGCTTCTTTCCATTCATCATGAGAAGCAACTTCTTTGAAGGAAGTTGGTTCAAAATCTGTAGACAAATTCAATTCACAATCATAAGAAACATCCATATCAATAGGTGAATCAGAGTCATCTACATCACCTCCATTTTGTCGGGTTGAATTTCTAGTTCCTGTCTTTCCAACCTCATCAGGATGAACACTTTGGGGGACCTTTCTGAGATGGTGCAGGCTGCTCCGTTGATTGAGTTGGGACTGAATCAAGATTGAGTCTCCCAATTTTGTCAATCACATCACTCAAAGTATCATCTGTTGTTGGAGTTTCATGCGGGGGAGAGAGTGCTTTAGAAGAAGATTCCATAGGTTGATCTAGTATAGGAATCCCCCCTTCAAGATGTGGAATCTGATTATCAAATTCTTGAAATGATTTTTCATTTGTGAATCTATCCAAGTGATCAAGTTGCCGCTCAACAACATTGTCATTTTTGGATGATTCAAGAAAGATTGCATCTCTAGATACAAAAAACTTTTTATTGACTTCATCATACAGACGATATGCTTTGGAGGTGTTTGAATACCCCAGGAAGATACACTTACGACTTCTTGCACCAAGTTTGTTTCTATGTACCTTTGGTATCAAGGCATAACATCTGGAACCAAAGACTCTGAGATGCTTTACCGAAGGAATGTGCTCATACCACATTTCATAAGGAGTCTTGTTTCTAATAGCATTAGATGGACATCTATTCTTTACATATACAGCACATAGAACTGCATCAGCCCAAAACATCAATTTTACATTTTTGAAAAACATCATGGAGTGCACCATATTTAAGATTGTCCTATTCATTCTTTCAGCTACTCTGTTCTGTTGGGGATTATAAGGCACAGTTGTTTGATGTTTGATCCCATGTTGGCGAAGATATTTTTCAAATTCATTTGAAGTGTATTCTTTTCCATTATCAGTGCGAATAGAGCCAATATGAGATTGTGCATCATTTTCAATCCATGTATGAAAGTTCTTGAATGTTTGAAAAGCATCATATTTGTTTTTCAATAAATAAACCCAACACATTCTGGTGTAGTCATCAATAAATGTCATCATATATTTATTTCCATTTGCAGAAGGAACATGGATTGGACCACATAAATCTGAATGAATGAGTTCAAGTTTTCTATGTGCTCTGGAATGTGAATCATGAAAAGGTTGTTTGCTATGCTTTTGTTAAAATTGGCAACTAGGGCCAAACTCCATGTGGGTCATCTTATTAATGGAAGCTGATATTTTTCTTGGATCCCTCTCATCGAGAGGTGTAGGATTGATCTAAAAATCATCCGATTCCGATAAGTATTCATGGAGATATGAATTTATTTGTGTTATGGGACAATTCATCAAAGTCGGCCAGCAACCAAATAAACCCCACTTGTGCTCAACGTTTTAGTATAAATAGAGGTGGCCTTCAAGTCATTTCAACACACTTGGGATCTCTTCCTCTCTACTTGTCTTTGGGTTTTAGTAGAAGGAGAGATCCTAAGGGATAACGCTGCCCTAATCTAGAGGGCAGAAGCCGGAACTGCCGGGAATTGTCGGAACTACCGGGAATTGCCGGAACTGCCAGGAAAAGCCAGAAATGCCGGAACTGCCGAGGAAAAGCCGGAACTGCCGAAACTGCCAGGAAAAGCCGGAACTGCCGGGAACTACCAGAATTTCCAAGGAAAAGCCAGAACTGCCGGAATTGCCAGGAACTGCCGGAACTTTCGGGATAAGCCGGAACTGCTGGAACTGCCGGGAACTACCAAGAAAGCTGATGCAGAGGGCAGAAGCCGGAACTGCCAGGAACTGCCGAAACTGTCGGGAACTGTCGGGAACAGCTGGAACAGTCGGAACTGCCAAGAACTGCTGAGAACAGTCGGAATTGCCGCAACTGCCGAGAACTGCTGGAACAGCCAAAGCATCTGTCTCCAAAGGAGAGCAACATGCAAGGGACAACTAACTAACATTGGGACAGTTGTATGGTACTTAGCAGCAAATACACCAAGCATGCAATGTTACAGCTAGCATGCAAGGGACAACTAGCATGCAACAACAAGCATGCTAAGGACAACAAGCATGTTAGGGACAACAAGCAAGCAAGATGCAGCCAACACATAGGTCAGTACAACATCATGATCTAGCAATGGCACATAATGCAGTACAGTGATGGGTACAGTCATGATTAATGAAGCGTGATGAGATGTAGCATAGTGTGATGGGTGTAGCATGGTGCAGCGCAGTGAGGTGCAGCATGATGACAAAATGCAGCACAACGATAGGTGGAGTCACCTTGGAGAATCAGTTGAAGCAGCATGTCTTCAACTGATCTCATGTATCATCTTCTTACAGATGATCTTTGCTCTTATCTAGACAAGTCAAAGCGTTGACTTCTGTTGTAAACGTATTATCTCTCTCTCTCTCTCTCTTGAACTATTGCAGAACATATAAGAAGAATTGATCAAGGGTTTCCCCACATTGGGGTTTGTCCCTGGCTAGCGCCACATCTTGTGTCCTCTTGTCTTGGCTTGTCTTCTGTGATTTATATTTATGTTCTATCTGTAGTTTACTTTAATGCTGATGTGATTGCTAATCTAGAAAAGATATTGAGCTAATTGTGAAAATTGAAATAAATTGCTCTAAGCATAGAACATACCTAAAATTAACAGTTTTCCTAGAATGCAAGCATCACATTGCTTAAGTTTCCTAGGAATTGTAGGCAAACCAGTAACACCATTTTTTTTCAATAAGCGGAGGCTGTCATAGTTCAAGTGTCCAAATCTGGCTTGCCATAATAAACTTGATGGAAATGTACCTTCTTCATAATGAGAATTGTATGAGAAATTTTGTGCACGAGCAGAGGTATCCTGTAGCTTGAGAAGCCTTTCTTCTTCTATCCCCATCATGACAAGTGAGTAGTCTGGTGCTTTTCTCACCTCAAGCTTGCCATCAAACATGTGAATGGAGTGTCCTTGCTGGCGGATGTGGACCAAGGACAACAAGTTTTTTCTCAGTTGTGGGAGATATAAAACATGATGCAGAAGAAAGTCTGGAAGACTAGGCAATTTAAGCCTGATTGTACCAAGCCCTGATGGCTTGAGTTTTAATTTGTCTGCAAAGTATACTGCTCCATCAACATTGTCAGTAAATTCTTCAAAAAAATCTCTTCTAAAAGTCATGTGGCAAGTTGCTCCTGAATCAAGCAACCAATCATTTTTCCAAGAAGTAAGTGAAGCATTAAATAAGTCTTCATTTACTCCAATATTACAGTGTGCCACAACATAGTGAGCAGATTCAGGTGCTTTACCTTTCTCTTTGTCATTAGTTTTACCTTTGGGTTGGTTTCTTTCATGCTCAATTCTGTCCCAAGGCAACTTACATGTGGATGCATCATGTGATCCATCTCTTTTGCAGCGTATGCAGTGCAAATCTGACTTTTCTCCTTGAGAGTGTATGCCCCCCTACCTCTAAAATTTCTTGCTCTTCCTCTGGAAGAATCTTGAGCAAGATTCTTCTCTCTATGTGCAAGGCACACAGCCTCTTCAAAAGACTGAGGAGCTGTCTTCTTCCCAAAAGCTTTCTCTCTTTCAGCAAATTTTTTCACAAGGGAGTCAAAGGTAATATCTTTGAGGTTTCCATTTGCTTGCAATGACTCAAGATAATTTGAGTAAGTGGGATAAAGTGCCTTGAGAAAATCTATCAGAGGAATGTCCAATTCAACATTGGTGACTTTGATATCATGCATGATAGATTTTACTTCTGATGCAAGAGCAAGAGGATCATCATTTTGTAATTCAAGGGTGAACAATTTAATCATGAGTTGAACAACTTCAAGTGCAGAGTGTGAGTTATATATATACTTCTGCTGCCAATAAGCTGTAAGAAACTGCACTTCTGCTTGTAAAAAAAACTACAATTTTAATGTATATAACAGAGGTATGTACATGCTCACAAAACCCAACACGCGAGTACAGATGTAAGGCTTCCACTTCAGAAGGTCCGATTTAGAGATGGTCCACACAAAAATTGAACCTCAATGTCTAACTATCAACAAAGCACACATTAAGGACCTGTATCTCTGATGAAAACAGGCACATTTTTGACAAAATAAAATGTCTCTTTCAAAATTCACCAGTACAGCCCACTTAAAAACATCCTATACAGGACTCAAATCCCTATGATTAGGTGTCAACAGAAAGTAAGCTGTTTGATGCCTTCTTATATTTTTCTTTTTCATTGAAAGCTAAAGATTACTATGTTGGAGGATATTTTGCAACAAGTGTGTTTGAGAAAAAATGAAGCGAATGCTCATTTGAGCGTGGGAACCAACTTTTTCACGACTGGCATTAGTCTTTTCCAATCCTTGGGTGGATGTATCAATTCATTTGACTTGGTTCACAAACAATCTAATGAACTTCTACGATTGGTTTTGTATAACATACTGGAAATGTAGCTCATCATGATGTCCTTGAATTTTTCTAAATGCTCTACAAATGAAAGTCTGAAAAACATAGATGATGGCGTGGTAGGCCACCCATGAAGGTTCAGCTCCCTGAATAAGCAATTGGACCAGGTCCAAGTCTGGGTGATTTCGACAGAAGAGTACCCACCCCTTGTCACGGTAGTTTAGCTGAATGAAATTGTTTGTGATGAACAGGTTGCTCCTTGAGGACACTTTCACTCCGGCAAGTGGGTCACTTTTGGTGCTTCGCCTCTTTGTGATAGTTGCAATATTTCTCTCAAGTTTGAAAGAAGCACTTAAAAAGACACTGAAAAACCGTAGGTGGATTTTATTTGGAGCTATGTGATGAGTTATTTAAACAATTTTCTTATCCATTTGCAGCAATGGAGTTCAAGTGCTTCTCTTGTGCAAGCCATTGCTTTAAGGTGGAAGTTTTGGTGACTGTATGTAGATAAGTGATTAATTGTGATTTTCACTATGGAGAGACACTGTAATTGTATAATTGACTAGCTCTGGTTACAGCTAGTTTTGTTGATTGGATAAGATGCTTACTTTGTTAAATGTTAAAATCATAATGTTCAAATCCTTCAAGAACATTCTCTTTTGTCTTTACTATTGCAGCATGTCTTGATAAAGAAACCAAACTATGCTTTCAGGTTTGTTCATCCTTAAGAAATAATATAACAAAAACATGAATGGAAACAAAAAGGAACCATTTGGTTTTACAGGATGACAATTACATGAGTGTCATGATGGTGCTTTATAGTGCAGTTACAATGCCATATCTTTCTAGTGTTAGAAATCTGTAATATGTTAATTGTTTTTTCTTAATTAAAGCATCCATTGACTATTATATAAGCAATGCATACAAGGCTTTAATGCAGAAATTGGGCTGCAGACGCAGCCTCCACAAACATAACTAAAGATATTAACTGATTGACTTTGGAAAGATTGTCTCCTCAGGTTGAGCAGATGTTAATACAGTGCAACATGCAAGAATACATAGCTCAAGAATTTTAACAGGCAGTTATTGACAGTGTTACAATAATTAATCTTGAACACATGCCAAACCTTAAATGCCATAATCTAATTATCTTTCAAGAAAAATGGTCTTAGAACAAATGCAAATGCATCCAAAGGAATGGCTCACATGCTTATTGCTTGAAAGTTGTAGCATCCTCTTTCAATCTCATTCTTTGTTACTCTGTTGAATAACACACACGTGTGTGTGTGTGTGTGTGTGGATACACCAATTTGAGGTGAACAAAAAATAAAAATAAATAAAAGAACATCATACACACTATATGTGTTGGCGCATAGAAGAACCTTATAACCACATTGTAAGATCACCGTGGACATTGGCTTGTGGGGATTTTCAGGATTTAGCAGAACAAATCATTGCAGGGGTAGTCGTAGTGAGCATAGTTGTGAAATTGTGTTTTTATTTCTTTTATTAAATCACTGTTGGCCCTGTAAACAGTTGGCCAAAAAGGAGAACGTGGTTTGTAATAGCAATGATTGATCAAAGGTGAAAAATAAACTACATACTTAAGGATAAGAATACATGGATAGTTCAGCTGTTTGCAGGTTTGGTATGCTTTAAATTGCAGAAAGTCCCTTGGTCCATAGGCAATAGATTATGTGGCTTTGAAATCATTGTGACTTCTGTTGGTTGAAGGATATGTAAGGCATAATGTACTGCGAGGAAGCACAAAAAAAATAGGGTTCAAGGTTAATATATGATGCATGATGTATCTCGGAAATGCAAATAGTCGTGTGAGGTTCATGGTTTTCAAAAATTCAGTGTAGATTTTCATAGTGGTTTAAAAAGAAATTATGACACAAGTATGGATTTTTTTTCCTGAAATGCTATTATGGCCATAATGTTGTTACTTTAAAGAGTTTGGGTTATTGGTGAATTGTCTTGATTTGGAAAAGAATGCTTATTGTTAAAATCCTATGAAGTTGCACATTTACAAGTACTACTTTGGATATGGTATATTTTAAGGATCTATATGTGATTTTGATTTGGAGAAGGATGGTTATGGTTCAAATTCCATGAAGTTGCACATCCAGTGGTAATAATTTAGGTATGGTGTATTTCAAGAATTCATATATGATTTTGTGGACAATATCATGTACCTCTCATGCTAAGTGAAGGCATTGAAATGTGGTCTACATCACAATGTTCAAATCAATCAAAGAATGGTTATGGTTCAAATCACATGAAGTTGCACATTTATGGTACTAATTTGGGTATCATATATTTTAAGAATTCATATACAATTTTGTGGACAATCATGTACCTCTCATACTAGGTGAAAGCATTGAAATGTGAAGACTTTGTTCACAAAGTTCAAATCATGTTGATGTATTGTTTTTTGAAGCTAAGGACTATGGTAGCCATTTGATCCTTACCTCATGGAGGAGGAAGAAGAAGAAATCACAGAGAGCCTTCCAAACCAAGAAAAAGGGGATGCTTTGATCCAGAATGACAATGTAACCCACAATCAGAATGGTATATAATCAGAAGCAATACATGAACCAAAACAACAGAAAAAAGTGGCACACAAAGAGAACAGGATGGTGGGCACAAAGAGAGTTCATGTTTCGGAAAGTTCAGATTCAGGCAAAGAACTCCCACCAAAGATGAGTAGGAGTGATTTGGAAATGGATCTAGTTGACCCCAACTCAGAAGGATGGCAAAAGGTCCACAAAAGAAAAAGAAAAAAAAAGGAAAGAAGGAGAAGCTAAGTGATTACTATCACACTTTACTTCATGGGTTTTTGTTATTTTTTCAGTTTTTTCTTATGCACATAAGCTGACAGACAGCTTTTATTGAATGTGGTTAGCATCTACAAATGTAATTTTGTTCCTTTTTTCAAAAGTTGAATAAAATTACGGGTTTTTCCCTTTGGAAAAACACGGATGTGATTATCAACAATAAGTTTGTGTTATAATATTTGTATACATTTCATCTTATTATATTTCACATAGCATTTAAATAATCATAAGGATTATATATAGAGATAATCCTTCTAAAATTAATAATTCTCTTCGAAGAAATATCATTATATTTCATAATTGAGGAATATACATGTTTCGGTCTTCTAGGGACTTTTAGATAATAAGGCTTGAAGTCATCACAAGGATATACTCATTATGAGCTAAACATATCATATGCAAGAACTGAACCTAGGTGGAGAGGATAACATTTCTCCCAATCACCTGATCTACATCCAATTGACCTAATATAATTAATAATTATATGTAGGGTCACTCACTTATGTGTTGTGTTTTCAATTAATTATCATTTTGTGACTATTGACATAAGTGTAATTTTTTAAAAGTAAATTTGTGTTATAATACATGGATATTTGTGCAACTTATTATATTAATCAATATCCCATATATTATTTCAAGGTTGCAATCATAAATATTACGCATAGAGACTATCCTTCTAAAATAAAAATAAAAGTAATGTAGGTCATTCAATTATATGTCGTGTTTTTACATAATTATCGTTGTATTGTTAAGTGGAGTGGTGAGGATATTGATCAAAAGTTCAAATTTTGTTTATGTGTAGTTTTTATAAGCTAAGGACTATTCACCTGGGTGTGACTAAACATAGTTGTGGCTTAACTATACAAAGAGTCCATATAAAACATGAGTTTCAACATTGTTTTTGGAGCCCACAAAATTTCAAAATATGTATTAAGTTGCTTCTTGAGAATTAAAACCATTTATAGATGTCTTACATTAGTATTGCCTAACAAACTAATTTGAAAGTAGCCAAAAGTTACAAAACATTTCAAATTGTCAAAAAAAGTTAATCTTCATCTTCCCCACTTGGATTTTCAACTTGGCATCGACATGGTAAAATGGAAATTAATCAACAATGTCAATTTCCATGACTCCTAAAACTCATTCCCATTGACTTCTTGTTTCATCCATGCATTTGCCAAATTCCTCTTGAAATGAGCCAATACACCGATTGGGTAGTGATAGCCTCAATTGTGTGATTTTTTCCATTGTTTTCTTCTCATCCATCAAAAGCATCACCATCCATGCAGTGCCTCTATTCTAAATTCCAAAGCTTAATTTCTTTTAATCTTGCTTCTCCATCATTGCTTCAATTGTCGTTTCTTCCACTTTTTTCTTTTATATTGTAGGGATGTTCCTGTGATATGCGTGTTGGACTATTGTGCCTTATCTTTAATCTATATTTGTAGTCCTCATACCACTTGTCCCACTTGTGCATTGACAAAGCCAAGGCATATTGAACCTTTGCAATTTGACATGAATTCCTCATAACCCCCCTCCTTAGCTCTACAACCTTGCATTGTAAACATAATTTCAAATTGTAGGTACAATTCAACATTCTTCCTCCCAAATTGTTTCAAACTCTACAAACCCCACACAATTTACTTTGAAAAGGGCTTCAAGGTCATTAATTAGGGACTATCTCAATACGCCAACATTTCTCTCTGTAAGCAAAAACAGAGAAAGCAACTAGAATGAACCTTACTTCTAAGTTTGTGACTTATACCACATTCAATTTCCTTTCCCATCTCTTCAAAGTTCTTAATGAGACACAACTTCCAACTTTGTAGTGAAGGTATTACCATACATTTGGGAGTATGAACCATCGTGTCTTAGCTGGGGTACATGCCACTTGTCCACTGACCTCAAATGCATGAATTTAATTAAGAAGTGGGTTGATAATACAAAGGATATATTCATCGGAGATGAAAGACTTAAGGGTACCCCTTTTCACTCTTAATGTTGTTGCACCTAGAGCTAGGACATTAGATTGATGATTTACCAAAGCACTATGGGCATTAATCTAAGAACATGAAAAAACACTAGTTGTCCTTCAATTATCTCTTGCAATCCTAGGGGTGGCAGGTGTGGGGGTGGGGGCATCATCCTTGATCCCAAGGGACAACTTGAAACAAATTTCGCTTCAGGTCTAGGGAGTCCACAAATAATCAAGATGAAGAATGTGCCCTTTTCTAGGGTCTCCTAGCAAATGAAACCAGAACAGTGATTAATAGTTATAGGTGACTCAAGCATAATCATCAAATTGTTGATCGCAAAATCAACCCCATCTAATAGTAAGCTAGCATCTATTCTATCTTGAATCCATAAAGAAATTTGTAGACTACAAAATTCAAATGGCCTCGTTCTATTGGGTTTTAAGAGAGCATAATTGTCAAATTGACTCTCTAGTCAATGGGGTCAATACTCTCAAAATCAAGGTTCTTTGAAAAATGGGGTTGGCTTCATCAACCAATATGTTAATTACTATAGGTATACAAATATGGATTCATGTTACATCACAATAGATCCCCAGATGTCAAAATACCATTGTCAGCCAATATTAGGTGAGAAACTTAGATATGAAGGGATCGGTGCCACCCCCTCCCCCCAAACTCTGTAGAGGCCTCTTGCATACACATATTTACTTTTTGGATAGATTCTTGAACCACTCGGAGAGGTTTATCAGGGAAAAGGTGAGACAATGGAGATTTTAAGGGGAAAGTGATTAATAATATTTGAAACAAAGCTATCGGGCTTTGGAAATGTCACCTAGTAAGAGTTTCCCTTATACTCTTAATTGTGTTTTGGAATTTATGTTTGACGGTTAAAGCTTTAGGGTGTGCTCATTGCATGGCCATTTCTCCACATTGGTTCCTGTAATTATCTTAGGTGTCTAGTGTTTTGGTTTTACCATAATCTTGGTCTTTGTTTGGTACTTATCATTCTGGTTTTCTAGGTTTTGGTATGTATGAGTTGTGGACGCTTGATGACCTGATCATTTTGTTGTGTTGTGTTGCATAGTAAGTTGGTTTTTCCTCTAAATTAGGGTTCCCTCTAGACAATCTCTTCTGAATGATAGTTTTGTTCTCTTAAGTAATGTGTATGGTGTTGGTAATGTTATTATCATTAGGAGAATTTTGAGGTTAAAAATGGGTCTCTAATCGTCATGATGATGGACCACATTAGCTAGTTTGAAACAAATCAACAATTTAAAATATTTATGCAATGGATCCAGAAGACAGATCTCTGAGAAAATGTACTTACAAAATCAACTTTAAAAGAACCAATAAGGTTCAAGATGATGATCTCATCCCTAGTGGTTAATATATTTGATGGGAAAAGCAAAAAACTACTTTTTTTAATTGTATTTTTGGCTTATCTCCTTGTAGGTTTACTCAAATATCAAGTGTTAGCACATGTTGAATGCAAAATTAAATTTCATATTCAAGTATTACCCACTTTATATACTTTTGAGCAGATTCACACCAAAAAAAGGTTGAAAACAAATTAAGCTTTCTTATTCATTTTCAATTTTTTTGGTGTGGATTTACTCAAAAGTATTCAAAGTGGGTACTCACTGGAATTTAATTCCACATCCAAAGGGTGCCTACACTATACATTTGAGTAAACCTATATATATATATATATATATATATATATATATATATATATATATATATATTATTTCCTTTAAACATTCATCTTTTATTTTAATATTTTAACTAGTATATTTTAGGAGACCAATTTTATTCAAAATTCCCTTAATGTCTTTATGTGATTTATCGATGGAATATCGAGAAGCTTAGGAATTTCATAGGGTTCTCAAAAGAGATAAGAATCCACCCAAAGTAACAAAACCTCACTCTTCTTTGTGACTACTAAAGTTTATGAAAATGAACATCATTGTGTTGAGGGAAAGTTTTGATGCTTTGCTAACAATGCTTTGAATCTCACAGGGCTAAGTGAGATAATGGCAATTGATCTTGATTGCTTAAAGCCCTGGACTAACTCCTATTAATATACATTACAAATTTACAAATATTTATAATCAAAACAACAAAACTTTTAAATACAAATAAACAAAAAGAATACTTTAAAATTGATGAAAGTGAATAAAATCCGTCATATGTACAATAAAATAATAGAAAATATAAGCAAATTAAAAAATATACACCAACAACCTAAAAAGATTGTACTTGTTAAGTATTATGACATATGACAGCCAAAGAATAGACAACACATGCCATAGATATGCTTAGTCGTTAAAAGAAATATTCCTAAATCTAAAGAGATATATGCCATATAAAAGAGTTAAGAAAATGATTTTATTTGATAAAAATGAGTGTACAACCAACTGCCTTTTCAAATTTCTATAAAAATTTGGACTAGAAAATGACTTTAGAAGCCAAAGATGTTAAATATCCATACAAAGGCAACTAAGTGCCATGAAAGAAGAAAGATAATAAAAAAAATTAGTTTGGACCTTTCTGATAAGATCTCAATTGGAGCTCTTACAGGCACAAACAACAAAATGATGAAATCATCCTTTCCTCGTCACTCCTCAAGAAATTTCTCTCTTTGCTTCTGAAAAAAGTCCCCTTTCCTTAATTCCCTCTTGCCCTTTTGTAATATCCTTCAATTAGTTATAAGGTAACTACTTTCCTTTTGTTTAAATTTAATTATTTTCTATATTTTTTTCTTTTTTTCCTCTCTAAATTTTCAAGAGACTTTTGAGGAAACTTGTATATATATTAAATCGATTTTAAGTAGCTGGGGTACCACTAGGCTCGTTTCCCTTTTACTATACCATTTAAGATGTCACCTTGTGATTCCCATAAAAAAAAAACATAAATGGTAGCATGATAAAACTTTCAACATCATCCATCATCATTTACCATTATATCTTAATAATTCATCAGTCAATATATACCATTATCATAAAATAGAATACAAGGATTTCTCATCAATTTCAAAAAGACATGTATGAAAAAAACCTTACATCTCCCTTATGCCCAAAATAGCAACATTACCAAAAATTATACCACTATCATAAAACATATCTTTATCAAATTTTAAAAAATACGCAGTCATAAAGTCAAGTAAATGTCATAGTCAAAATATCTTTGGATGCATGCCTAAACTAGCGGTTTCCCTTTTCTCATCACTTTTCTTTTCTATGCATGGGTCAAGGTGCATGTCCAAGAAGTAAATCTCTCTTTTCCCTTCAATTTCAATTCTAGGTGTGCTGGTATGTGAGTGAGCGTAAGTGGCTTGTGTAGATGAGAAATAAAGCGAGGCAACTATGGGTTGTTTATCTTTTTCTACATTTGTACAAGAAATTAGAGGATCTTGTATGGGATTATGATCAATGTGAGATAACCTGTGGGCCTATAACAGGGGGTGGGATAACATGCTTGGAACTGGAGGGCCAATGAGCAATGCAAAAAGTTGGTATACGGGATTTGGTTCCCATCCATCACTCCATTGAGGTTGTTGCTATGGTGGTGGATGGGGTTCAGGAATTTCCATTATGTTTGGGTGTGGCTAAGGAGGAGAGTTGTGTGATGCATGAGGATTAGGCGAAGGGCCACCTAGATACAGATGCCTAGTTTGAGTCAACTAGCTGAACTCATTAGATGTTGCACCAAAGTGAATAGAAAATCATATTTTCTTTGTCCTTTCCTTCACTCCAAAACATGTTTGGCCTTCTTCCCTCTCTTGTCCCCCCTGGAACCCTTGCTGAAGAAACTCATATACGGAAAAGAAAAAACTCTTATTATGACAACCTCTACTTCAATCACATGAATTAAAAACTAAGACAAATTAAATAGCAACATGCATAGATCTTATCTAATATAACAATTCAATAACTTGAAACAAACTTATGACATATGGAGTGATTAAAAGCTTATGATAGAAATGATATGAACATCGCTCTTTCAAAATCATTATCATGGGCTTCATCACGCAAGTACATCAAAGAGAGTGAATCATTCGTTGCCGCTTATTGTTTTGCTTATGAAAACTAAACAAAAATTAGGTTCTATAGCCAGGCTGATTAAGTCTACATAGGTAAGAGGGTTGCTGCAAGTTCTCTAAAATGAGTAAAATATGGCTATGTAGCGAACAAAGCAAACCGTGGTCATGTTTTATTGTCGATCAAAGTACCTGTCCCCAAAATATTTCATTCATGCTTTGATAATGAGTCATAAGAAAACATTGACACAAGATGGAATTATTGTCAATGTATGAAATGAACACAAATGAAAGGTGGCTTTTCCTAAGCAAATAAAATGTGGTTGAGTAGCACAAGCTTAAAGGCAACCCATATCACTCTTAAATTATATATATATATATATATTTTAACTATGAGAATAGGTCTAAGACTCTTCATTTTTCAACATGTTATCAAAAGTTAACAAGGAGGTGCATGAATCATATACAACAATGGAAATTGTCATAATGCAATAGGATGCAGATGTTGTGGAAAAATGTGACTGAAAGTATACAAGATTTCCCTCAAATATATATTTTGAACAGAGGTTGGTTATACAATGGTTTTCGATGCACTTGAGTTAGAATTTGCAAGCCCTAAATAAGACAAAGTTAATATGAGACCTCCCTTTAAGCTATTCCAGTATATAACCCATGAGATAGGTGAAACATTTAGGACAAGGGAATAGACATGCAAGAATAAGAGTGACATCATGAAAGAGCATAAGTAAAATTCATAATCTCATCATTATAGATTTTAGATAATGGAATGACTACAAAAGTATCATGAACTACAACAAATAAAGCTAATCAAACTGTAACCTTGGAAACATGTAACTTTGCATGTGAAACAATGAATTCAACTTGAGCCAACAAGTGAGAGACATTTTTCCATTACCCATATCAATACATTGGTGTGTTTCTCTAAGTTTAGATATTAGCATTGGGGATTTTATGAAGTGGAGAGGTAGATGATCTTAGTGTTGAAATTCAAGTGCAATCTAGAATTTCTAATGAAGATAATTACTTGTGATTGTTATGTGTTCTTCTTTTAGAATTTTCTTCATTCAATTAGGTCATCAAAAATTTTACAAGTACAATGCACAAAAAGACAAGAGCCACTAGAAATTAGGCCAGGGGCCAGGGAAAAACCCACAAGGGGAAAGCCTAGCAATCCTTTCCTTATATAATTTTTAGTCAACAGGAGAAATATAAGTCATAGATAAACTGAGCAATAAGCTTTCCCAAGTGCCAAGTCAACCCTCCTCATGTTTTTCCACAATATTGTCTTTAAAGTGATATATGCTACGAGTCTAATAAAGTGTCTCAACAACTCTCACAACTATAGAAGAATATATAGTCTTCAGGAACTCGCATATCCACAGAAAATATAGTTTCATAGATAATTCGAATACCATAAAAGTATAGTTCCACAGTGATTTCAAATATCATAAAAAAGTTGTTGCCACAGTAAGATTGGATACCACAAATATATGTTGCCATAGTAGGTTTGCATCATCACAAAAGATTGTCCCTCAAATAATTTGCATATCACAGAAGATAATTGCCTCGGAAATTTATGAATCTTGTCCTCCACAAAAGAGATATGAATTTGTTTCCAAGTGATGAAGTATAGATGCTAATATATAATTGTTCATTCATGCAAAGGGACACTTCCTTTGGGTACGCTGACTTGTCTTTTGGAGGGTTGAGTTTGTCAACTTGGAGACACAAAATCATACTTAAAAAAAAAATCAATTTTCTTTCTTTTAAATTTCTAAATGGGACATCATAAAAAACTATTCTTTTGACTCAAATACTTTCTTTTTGACTTTTTACAATTTCGTAATTATGAAGACCAAACCTAGTTACAATTTCAACTCTCCCTCTTAACTAGGGAGGTATTCATAATGACTATCAGGATCTTCTCAAGTTACATACTTATATAAAAAATATCATCAAGGTTAAGATAAGCATCATCATCAATATCATCACCAGCATCAACCACATTGCGATAACCCAGTCAGCGCCCCTGACATATGGCACATATGAATCATTTGATAAACAATCTCACTCTAGAAAGAGATCAGAGCATAATTCTAGGAGGCTACAACTTCCAATACCATTATCTCTAATCGTCAAAGTGACATAGGGATAACCTCCCTAATCAGGTCACTATACAATGACACAAAGAGAATGAAAGTCCTTTTCTAGACCATTTTCCTATACAGGTCAAAGTGACACAGGGACTACATCCCTAATCACATCATTATACAATGACACAACAAAATGTTTATCCACAAGACCATTCTTCCTATTCGGGTCAAAGTGAAATGGGGACTATAGCCCTAATCAGGTCACTATACAATGACACAGGAAGAATGTTAGTCCATCAAACCATTCTACAACCAAGTTCTATGTACTTGACACAAAGATAACCTCCCTAATAAGGTCAAAGTACTTGACACAAGAAGAATGCCCGTCCATAATTCTATCCAATATTTCAAACCATTCTCCATCCAAGGTCATAATGACACATGAAGAACATTTACAACCAAGGTCAAGATGATACAGGGAGAATATCGGACCACTCTCCAACCAAGGTCATGAAGACACGGGGAGAATGTGCATCTCGCCATCTCTCCCTCTCAATGAGAGAGGTAATATCCACAAGCCCAAGCTTAGTCTATAGTTGTACTTCTCAAAACATTCATGACCAATTGTACCATGTTGGTAACATATGTTGAGAAACACATCTTGGCTCAACCATAAATTGTTTTGTTTCCTTCACTAGATTCCAAATTATTTCCAAATATCCAAATTGGATTCTCCCTCTCACATGTACAGTCCATCATCCATGAATATGAGGTCATCTTTCGTTGGGGTCATAACAAGGCTTTCTTACGACTCCCTCTGGAGGCAATACTTTCTCCACAGGTGCTCCCTCTGACATATGAATCCTTCTTTCATCAGAGACAAATCATATCATATCATCAACTAAGGAAAATATATTTGTCAATATCCTCTCCCTCTTTCTCAGAGAACCTTCTCATTTGCGTGTTAGTTCTTGAACTTCTCTTAGGCACAAATACTCTAAATTGCTTGCTCCCTCTGAACTTGTTTCTACACATCGATAAAGTCTTCATGCTTTGATTCATTATTCTAGTTCTTCCTTCATATGTTTCCAATGCCTAGATGGCACTTGTCATCAACCTGCAACCCTCACTAGGAGGCCATGACAGAACAATTATAACCACGTAAAGTATACAAAGACAAAAGACTAGCTAAAAGACAACAATAGTAAAATCAAAGAAGAGAGATAATAAATCTTGGGGTTTGTCCATAAACCCTAGGGTTTTCTTCTTTTAGACTTTATTTCTTACTAGGGTTTTACAAACCCTAGATATCATATGTCAAAGCCTCAAGTATTTATAACAGTAGTATGGTTTTCCATAAAGCACACATGGCATCAATTCTTCAAAAGGTTCATATCATCATAATAATAGATTCGATTAATCCAACATCATGCCCTGCTAGATTTGTAAGTGTCTAGATTCTTAACCTTGAAGAGTGACTCATGACCTCTTCTTCATGGGAGTTGCACTTTCTTCATTCATGGAGTCTTTATTAGCATATATAATGTATCTTGCAAATATCCTACGTCTTACAGATCCCTTAAATATATATGATACTTCAGCTTTTTCAAATAGTCTTTGCAAGGTTCGTGGATGCAGGACATATCACTGTATCATATGGAGTTACAGAGATTCCATCTTCATTACCTAGGTACCTTACATGCCACATGTCAAGAAGGTTGTCCTTAATGTTCAAAAGTGTAACTAGGTTCAATCTTCATAATTATCTTTGTACTTGTATCAATTTTTATTTTATGTAAAAGCAAAAAGAATAAAAAGAAAAATTATATTATTATTATTTTTCATTAGTCAAACATGGTCTTCATGCTTCTAAGATTCGTTGAGTCAAAGCCTTGTAATAGAGTCAAATTCCTAATTGGAATTCTTGTAAAGAAAGAGGAAAAATAATTTTCAAAATGTAATTTTGGGTCAATTCGCCTCAAGAAGCCAAGTTGGCCCTCCTAGATGACAAGTTGGCTCACTCAATAGATGTGTCTTTTCGCATATGAGAACAACTATATATTGGCATACATACTCCTCCAATTTGGAAAGCAATTTTGGTGATCTTTGTGATGTGTTTTGAGGCAAGAGAAATGTGAAGTTTAGAGGATATATTCTTGTGAAGAAATGCGAGTTTTCTAAGACCATATGTCTACAAAAGAATGTGAGTTTCTTGGACTATATATATCTGATATATTGTGAGCTTTTACGTAAAGGATAATCTGAGATGGTGTGATTTTTCTGCGCGAGAGATAATCTAAGATAAATGATCTGAAAGTAATACAAGTTCTATGTGGCATATGAACTGAGATTGGTGTGGCTGAGATCGATGTTACTCCTGTGATTGAAATTGATGGCTTTTATCATGATGATCTGAAAATTTTGGAGGGACTGACTTAGCTTTTTGAAGGTTGGGTTCTTGTATCAGTCTTGGGTCTTGGATATCTCAATTTGATCTGATTGTATAAGAAGAGCATATTTTATGGGCTTTGTCCCTTATGGGGTTTTTGCCTTGGCTTGGAGCCTATATCTTGTGTCTCTTGTTCTATGTGATCTTCATATTTTTACATTTTGGTAATTGCTTGACGAAAAAAAACACAAATGTAATAATAATAAGCCAACAGTGATTTCACAAGTAATTATCAAGTAAGAGAAATCTTCACTTTTATCGGCCTATTGATTTATCAACATACTATTAGAGCTAAAGTTAACATGCTATTAGAGCTAAGGTTAATGGATAGCAGTTGAAATTTACATTTTATTGTCATAATTATCATATCTAAGATCTTAGGACTACAACTTCCAACTAAAAAGACTTACTATGGCTCGCATTACAATCACTAAGAGTCACAACATTCTTGTACCTCGCATCCGGCTCGTATTCAACTCTAAGCCTCACAAAAGGATGTCGATTGCAGATTCCCGGAATATTCGGGAATCCGACAGACAAGATTCCCAAATATTCCGGGAATCTGCAATCGACTTAAACTCACCGCACAAAGTAACCCGCATCTTTGCAACTTGCATCTCTCGTAGTAATTCGCATAGTTACCAAATTCGTCCGTATCGGAAAAAAAAATACGCTAATTCGCCAGTTCGGTTCGGTACGACGATTAATTCAGTGAATTTCAATTCGGTACAGTGCAATATTTTTGTCAAAGTCCCCTGCTCCAATTCACTGTCTCCTCTTTGCACCCGAACATGAATACGTAATGTGTTTTGTTTTATTGAACAATACCCTGTGCTTAGTTACACCTAACAATAGCCATACACAAGGTATACGGTAATTAGATCTGGAAGTTTGAGATATACACATCCACATGGTTGACTAAATAAATATGAATTTGAAGGGATTTTCAAACATGGTTTATGGTGTTGTACATATGGAAATTTAAAAATATTGATTTACTTTTTTTTATTATTTATTTTGTTAAAAAATAAAATTTATATTTATTTCATTAAATTAAAAATTTATTTTTCAATAGTTGAATTAGTGGAAATATGTCATTGAACTTACTTTTTAATTGTTGAATAGGAATCAGTAGGGTAAATTTTTAATTCCAGCTTTGCTTTGTTGATTCACTGGAAAAATACAAGTTCTCTTCTACGCAACGTTGGTGAAATTAATACAGGGAAGGGCAAAACAAGTTTGGAACTAGGCAACCTTATTGGAAAATTGAAATAATGTAGAGAAAAGCAAAGCTAATTCTAAGATCAATTACCTTTTATAAATTTTCATATATATATATATATATATATATATATATTTCTTATAAAAATCGTTTTTATTTTTTTATTTTTTTCTAATAAGAAATATAACCTTGCTTAATACATTATGTGATTACATAAGCTTGAATAGAGAAAATATCAACTTTTTCTATCTTAACAAATTGATAATTTTTATTGGAAAAAATAAAAAAATATATAATTTTTATAGAAAAAATAAAAAATTAGTAATTTCTATATTAGAAAATTTTATAAAATGACAAATTGCAATTAGGAAAAAAGATAATTCTTACCTTACAAGAAATTATAAAATAGCAAATTGGTTGCAAATCAATAAATCTTATGTAAAACATAAAAAAAAGTAACTTCTATTTTGGAAAAAAATCAACTTCTACAGCGTTTATATTTTTATTAAAATTTTGAATATAAAGATTGTTTATTTAAATTTATAGAAAAAATAAAAAAATAAATATATTTAAGTATTTGTAAGATGTATATTGTCGAATTTTTTCCGTATTGAATTTTATATTGAGGAATTTTTTCAGTATCTGGTATCTTATAGAATTCGAATCCAAATTTGGTAACTATCATAATTCGTATTCATAATGGTTCGTGTTGTATATTGTTTGATACAATGTCATACACTCCTCTATGGTGGCTTGCACCTCTATGTGACACACTATATGTATATATATCTCTGAGCTCATACACTGAGATCGCAACTCATCACAGTGGCTCGAATCAACCATCGCATCAACACTGGCTTACGCGATTTTATAGTACCTCATATGATTCTATGGTTCGCTCTACAGTGCCATCATTCATGTACTGAAGCAGTGGCATCGTTCATATCACAACGGCATCGTGTAGATATTATGACATCACTACTTTCTGTGGCTTGTACTTATAATAGTTGTGACTCATATTTTATTATTAGTGATTCGTTCTACGGTCCACAGATATTCCCTATAAATCACACATTGAAGTCACGCACATGATTTGTGGCTCGCTTATCTCTAAGGATCGCATTTTACAGTGGCTCCCATCTATATGTGTCATCATCACTATACTCTATGTGGCATGGTGATACAGTAATCTCTGTGATACATAGAAATGGCATCGATACAATGCAGTGATCTCTATGGCACATCACAGTGACTCATATGTGGAACCTTATAAAAATGACTCACATGTGACTCATGTCTTTGTTGTTGGATCATACAATTTTTATGGCTCGCATTTGTGACACGCTTTCCCTACAAGGCTCGCATTATATATCTCTTCAGACCGCTCCCAGTGATTCCTATGTTGCAATGACAATGAAACAGTGAGACAACGATTTATATAACAATGTGACAGTAACCTATGGTAATTATATATGTTGTTATGATGGTGTAATTGATGGTTTGTGAAGTGTTCTCATGAAAATTGTGACAAGTATGTATAACAACCATGAGACTTCATTTTTCACCATGAAGCCGGCCTGCTTAAGGAACCAAAACTCTCACTAAAATTTGAAATACTTGAAGCACATCTCTGAGGCTCAAATGGACCAAGACTTTGTGAACTATGATGCAGCAAGGATCGTATCAAGTTTGATGAGAGAAGGATGAAATAAAATCTTGTTAACCATGCAACAAAATTTGATTAATCTCTTGAAGAATAGACCTGTAACATTTGGAAGAGACTGAAATTATAAAACCTATCTCAGAAGAATAAGTATGAAGAGCAGACTTATTAGATGTATGAAGCAGTCGTATTACCCGTAACTTCTTGCCTATACGTAAGGACTAACCACATCAATGAAGCCGATCCATTTGATATTGAAGCTTAAAAATCAAGAACACCTTTGTGCTTAGAGGACAAAGATTCGAGTTCATTGTTCAAACCCCTGAAAGACCATATGAGGATCTAGTTGCTACAGTATGATCAGAGTTAGTAAAGGCAATAATGGAGATCAGGTAGGTGGTAAAGGTTTGTATAATGTATGTATGCATTTATGATCTATGTTGTTCACTAGGACATGGTAATGCTCACTTAAAATAGAAAAAGGGGTTTATATATATATATTAAAGAGTATTGATAGGAATTCATCACATATGAAGGCTAGGTATTGTAAGCAAGAAATAGATTAAAGGTATGAGAATATTATCATTAGGGTTTTGCAACATACTTGTTGAAGTCTTACAAGTCCCGTTAACTATGGAGGATCTAGGGTTCATAAACCCTAGCTAAGATTTGGATTAGAAAACCTTAGAAACTGAAACCCTAATTAATTATTTATGTTGTAAAAATGACTTAGCTCTTGAGTTTGATAGGAATGACATCGTGGTGTTATAGAGACAAGGTTGGCGAGTAGGTTCAAGATCAAGAGGGAGCTAATACTTCTCAAAAGATAAGTACTCTATATCTCCTTATTTGTTATCTTTATGCCTTTTCCTTTTTGTTCTTTCATGATCTTGTAACAAAGGTTGCAGGTCAAGATAAGTTCTTTCTAAAGCTTGACTAGCAGAAGGAAGAAGTGGAAGAACGTGGCAAAGCATGAAGAAGAGAACAGTTTGAAGCATGCATCAAGGAAGTGAATTAGAGGACAAGAAGTTCACTTACCCCATATGGAAAGAGGGAGTTGTAAATACCTTGATGGCTATGATATCAATTGAATCCTGTTGATGATTAGTTTGTTCCAGGAATACATTGACTGATGATTAAAAGTTGGATAGCATGAAGCAGAACTTTGTTGAAGATAGATCATGCAAAGGAATGTAGACCTTAGAGGGAACAAGTAGCTGAATTTGACATGAAGAATCTTGCACCTTGATTAGAGGCTATTGTGATTTGGAAACTCTGATAATGATGGAATATGGTTTGGCTCCTTGGAACTTACATATTGCAAAAGTATGTGAAGGGGCTGGAAAAATAGCAGTTAAGATAGCTTGTTTAATGATATTGTACCGACAATTGTTCAATTTGGGAGCACATGGATTGAGTGGACAACACTGATGATGACTTGGAAAAGCATGAGGGCAAAATTATGTTATGTAAGGAAGAAGGCATGTGCTAGCAACTGTGAAGAAGTTTGCCTCCTTGAATATGATATATGAACCAGTTGATGATAATGTTACATGAAGATTGTCAATATCTAGGAAGCTCGAAGTTTGATATGATGTGATGTTATTGGGAGCCGAGAAGCCCTGCAAAGGTCTAGAATCCCTACAAACTACTATTAAGATATCCATGGAAGAACAAGTAGCGAATGAATGAGACAAGTTGAAGCCTATGTGTTAAGTTATGGTATGTTTTATGCTTAGAGCAGTTTACTTCTTTTTATTATTATTATCCACAGATTAGCAATCACATGTACATAAAGTAAAGTGCAGATAGAATATTAAACGATCGACAGAAAACAAGCCAAGACAAGAGACACAAGATGTGGCGGCTAGCCAGGGACAAACCCTAATATGGGGAACCCTTTGCTCAACTCTTCTTTTATCTTCAATAATTCAGCAGAGAGAAATAGTACATAAATCTGATTTACATCAGCAGCAACAAACCCTAGATCAGTCCTCAACTATGGCAGACAATATCTCGCAAACCGACCGTCGGATCGACTTGATTCCTTCACGAAAAAATGTGGCCTTCTGAGGAGAGTCAGATCCACCTACAACGTAGTTCAGAGAGGGAGAAAGATTGTCAACACTGGTCAAACTTCCAATCTATAGTTGCAGCCCTAAAGCTACGTCCTTCCTTCCACACATGTGAGAGAAGAGTCTCTTTCTGCGCAATAGGAGAAGAGCCTCTTTTTTGCGCACGAGAGAGAGAGAGATG